>NTPY01000418.1:1432374-1493547 GCA_002922825.1 Brachionus calyciflorus
CATCTTCTCTTAGTTAATAATGAAATCTTAATTTTCCACTTTCTTATTTTACGAAAATTAACGTGAAATTTCATGAAATCCTTTCGCCTTTGGAACCTTTTTCTGGTAGGGTTTTTACATTCACGGGTATCGTTAATAAAAAAAATTAAATGGAAATTTTGGTAAATTAATTTCCAAGACACAAATCTAAGTCTATGCATTTTCATATAATTTCAAAAAAAATTCTTATACTTAAAAAAAAAATTTTGTTTTTTTTCAAAAGCATTTCTTAATTTTTATTTTCATTTCAAATTAAATTTTGTTGAAACCAGTTTAAGCTGAAAGAAAGATGTCATCGAAAAGAAGTTATGAAAATCTAAGTGATAGTGATGACCAGGACTCACCAAACAAAAAGCGCAATAAACAATATAACAATTATCAGCAATCATCCAATTTGGCAAATGAGTTCAAGCAAGCGAGTGATGCTGTTAGTGAAAGAATAAATGCGCCAGTGAGTCAAGTAAGCGGTATTGGTGCTAAATTTATGAAAAAAATGGGTTATGTTGAGGGAAGTGGTCTAGGTCGACATGGACAAGGTATAGTAGCACCTATAGAAGAATCAAACCAAATGGGACGACGTGGTCTCGGTGCTGCGGATAAAAATTTCGCTAAGAGAATTGACTATTGGGACGAATCATCCGATCCTGTATCACACATAGAATCTCCCATATGGCTCGAAAATTACGAAAAAGAAATACCTTCTCTTAATATTTTAAAAAGTTGGAAACAAACTGGTAAAAAGAAACGAATTCTGGATGACGAACATCACTTTTGTTCCCAGGAAACACTCAAAAAAGTCTTGGAATGTAAATCTATATTTGATAATTTAGAAGATAAAGAAATGAGAAATGCTAGATCCAGGGCTAATCCATTCGAAAGTATTGGTTCGAGATTTTTTCAAAATAGAGCTGCTCTTAAAATGGCTAATATTGATGCTGTTTTTAATTTCATTTTTACCGATCCTAAAAAATCAGATGGAGTATGACTTTTTTTTTTTTTAAATTTAAGAAAATTTTTTTCGAGAGTGTTTTTTAATTAATTTTAAAGTATTGAAGGACGTTCTACCCTTGAAAATCGAACTATTTTGAAAATCGAAATTTTCAAAAAAAAAATTTAAAAAAAAGCTAAAAAATTTTTTTTTATAATTTTTTTATATTTCATTAAGAGTTCAAAAATCGAACAAGATGAACCGCTTTTTTTTTGTGATGTATGCGCAGGTCCCGGTGGTTTTTCCGAATATGTTTTATGGCGTAAAAAATGGAAAGCCAAAGGTTTTGGTTTTACACTAAAAGCGGAAAATGATTTTAAGCTGGACGATTTTTTAGCAGGATCACCAGAGTTATTCGAACCATTTTACGGTGTAAATGGTCTAAATGGCGATGGCGATGTGACAAAGACAAAAAATTTAAAAGAATTTCAAAAATTTATAGCTGAGCAAACAAATCATACGGGAGTGCATTTCATGATGGCTGACGGTGGTTTTTCAGTTGATGGAAACGAAAATATTCAAGAAATTCTATCTAAACAATTATATCTATGTCAATTCTTGTGTGCTTTGGCTGTTCTTCGCCCCGGTGGTAATTTTGTGTGTAAACTTTTTGATTTATTTACTCCGTTCAGCGTGGGATTAATATACTTAATGTATTTGTGTTTTGAACGTATATGCATACACAAACCAGTGACGAGTCGACCTGCTAATTCAGAACGGTATATCATATGTGAAGGTGCACGTGATTCAAAAAATTTAGTCTGTGATTATCTCTATGATGTTAATGAGACTCTAAACAAGACTTTTCGCGATGAAAGCTCATCATATGATGTCGAGACAATTGTTCCTATTAGTATTCTTAAAAATGATGAGGAATTTTTCAATTATATTTTCAATTCCAATGAGAGTATAGGAAAAATTCAATGCTTAAATTTGAAAAAAGTTCAATCTTTCGCTACAAACAGGTAAGAATTTAAAAAAAAAATAGCATTTTATTATTAGCGATAATTTTATTTACCAAATTTTACATCAACCGATTTTGTATCATAAGAAATAAAAGGAAAATAAATACTTTTCAAACAGGAAAGACCTTCTTTATTTTTCTTTTCGTAAAACATTGCTTATATAAAGGTGACGAAATTATACTAATGAAAAATTAATTTAATATCTTATTATGGAATTTCTTATTGAGTGTAGTAGGGTCTAGAATTTTTCTAATTTCCGTTTGTCTAAAAAAGGGGGAATTAGGCAGACGCTTCTAAAAAGGTTTTACGTTAATTCTTTTTCATGAAAATGGTTTTTTTCACTCTTGAGATATGTAAAATTTGATCTTTAAATTAATCGTCTTTTGGTCTAAAAATCATTTTCAACATATTTTTATTTTTAAAATTTTTTGAGATTTTTTTACCTAATTCTACGTATATTATCGGTAAATCACCAAATATACCGACCGTTTTTTACATAAAATATGGTAACCACTAATTAATCCCTAAATTGGATTCTTACAATCTCATAAAAAATTTTTTTTGATTGTTTTTACCGTAAACTCTCGTTCATAATTTCATTTAATAATAACTAGATTTCTGCTATAATGCCAATATACCGCCAGCGGAATTATATCAGAAATCTAGTTATTATTAAATGAAATTATGAACGAGAGTTTATGGTACAAAAATTAATCTAGAAATTAATGGTTCGAAAATTTTTTTTCTACATTCTCTACGTAAAATAGTTTCGACTAAAAAGATTTTCTACTTTAATTAATTCGACAAATTAGCCTTTCGACGAAAATTATTTTCGACTTTATTTATTCTACTTTTTATGAGTTCTACATTATTTTTTTCCGACTTTTTGAGTGTCTCACTTTAATCCTATTCTTTCTCAATTCTTAATTTTTACGACATATCTCCTACATGGATACATCGATCACTACGTCGCAAATAATAAAATAAATTTGATGTCAAGATTTTTACGTAAGTTTACGTAAAAATTAAGAAAATTTTGATAAAAAATGATTTTTAAATTTTTTTTAAAGGAATCATAAAAATGGAAAATTCTCGTAAATTTTAAAATTTTTTTTCATTTTACGTATATTTGCGTTAAAATGGATAAAATTAAGTAAAATCAAAAAGAATCGAAGGTTAAGTTTATGACAGTTCTTCTTCATTCGCACCATTTTTATTAAAAGTTAAAATAAGTTTCAACTTTAGAGAATTTTTAGAAAACGTCTCAGCAGTCAATGGTTCAAATAAGTTAAGCTTTGCTCAAAAATACTTATAGAAAATATTACAGACTGTCCTCTCCTGATTTAAATTACGACTTTTAAGAAACAAGATTAATTAATTACAATTTTATTTTAAGAAATTTACGAGATTCTAGACAGGCAAGACTAATTGATGATTGTCTAGAATATTGGAATTTACCAAGAGACACTAGATTAATCTATGCAGATCAAAAACAATTGGATCAATTGAAAGGAAAGCCGGAATTTATGCGTCAAAGAGCCAAAATAAGTCCACCGCCGCCAGATTTTAAAAAAACTTTAGACAAATTAGACAATCAACTACGTAGTTCTAAACTCCAATGGGGTCTACAATCACTAGCACAAGCTAAAATCAAAGAATTAACAAAAGGTTTGTTAAACGAAAATTTCAAAAAAAGCAGTGTTTTTGATTACACGTGCGCTATTTCATGCGGTACTCTAGTTTTACTAGTTGGGTGTGGAAAAGATGTTGTTTATGAAATGGAATTAGACTCGCCTGTTAATGGTCTTGTCAATTATGATTCAGATGAATCGAGATCCAACTCGAAAAAGAGTGAATGGAAAAAATTAGAAGGTTTCAATATAGAAATACCCAAAGACACACTTTTATTAGCTGAAAAAGTCGTCGAATTTAGAGGATTTGTAAATTATAAAAATCAAAAAAAAAAAAAATTTTTTTTTTTTAATTTTTTTTTGTTGAAAGGATAAGGGTCAACAAAAGTGTAATGCCATCCATATAATAGACGCATTGTTTATTCAAGGAGAAATGATGTTAATTGATGGAAATAAAATAGAAAATTTTGAAGACCGACACAACCGCTTGAAAATATTTGTCAAAGCTATACAAAAAAAGAGTCGTAATGACTTGAATACTATTCGTTTGAAAGACCTATTTCATATGGAAGACATAGAAAATTATGTTTTGGATAATTTAGTACCAAAAGTGGGTAAATATAGCAAAAATTCCAAGAATGCTATTCATATACCATTATATTTTGCCACGGAATTCTACGTTTATCCGACAGGGATATATTTATTTAAAAATATACACTCGCCGTGGTCAATTGTCAAGTCAAAATCAACAGGTAAAAAGTATTACTACAAAGCCGATTCGAATCAATCGACTTATTCTCTACCGAATGATCCATTATTTTTTTCCAATCCTAAATTTTATTATGAGAATGGTCTTGTTTGGAAATGGAGAGAGGATGAAGTGCAAGACGCCATTGGTTTTGTCGATGATGAAGATGAAATTGTAACCAAAGAGAATTTTATTGAATTCATAAGAAGAAATATTTGAAGAGAGAAATAAAAAAAAAATTTGTTGGATTTATTATTGTTATTGTTTTTTTTATATTTATTTTATTTTTCATTTCTGAATTTTTTTAATTTAAATCAAATTACTTATGATCTTTATAAAACTACAACAAAAAAAATTAAGAATTTTATTTTTTTATTATTATTATATAAAATTCTTCTGGTGAAAATTTAATAAAATGTAAATAATTTTTTAAACTTTTTTATTTATGATTCTATAGGATTTAGGTCTAAGCTAGTGTCAGAAAAAAAGCACAAAAAGGAGTCTCAGCGTATTATATTTGGAAATTCGGCGTTCGACTTAATTTTTTAAATTTATCTTAAACGAGTCTCGGAGACTTCCTTTTCATCGAGTAATACTTAGGTGTTAATTTATAATATTTTTTAATTTATTCTTCGGTCAACCTAAGTCTATTATGGCATCACATCTGAGGCAAATTTCGAAAAATATTTATCCCCAGCGGGGCTAGAACTTTGTATATTTAATAGTTCATCTTCTAAAAAAGTCATCGAAAAATGAAATAATTTTATAAGAAAATTTTTTAGTTTCCTATGAAATAAATTTCTATAAAAAGAAGTACTGCCAGATTTGCAACGGCACAGGTGATGTGAATATTTCGGGCTGAAGATTAAAAACAAATAAAAAAAGTGAAAATTCAAAACTAACGCATAAACCGAAAAGTAAAAAAAATATTTTAAAAGGTTGAAATAACACATAAAATTTATTTTTTATATTAGATTTATGTGTTTTTTACCTAAAATGGAATTTCGAAATTGATTTAAATATCGAAATACTGTTTTTGTTCTCACTTTGTATATTCCATCGGCTGTTTTTATATAAGGCAATTAATTTTTAGGACATAATAAGCTACCCTGTAATGGTTCCTAAATAATTTAAAAAAAATTCAAAATCTTGACAAAATCAACTCATAGTAAAGCTTCGTAATAACAAGAAAAAGACTTGTGAATATACATGATTTTTATCTGACATTTTAATATCAGGAAATAGACTAAAAAGTTTTATGCGTTTATAACTTTTACGTTTTTTTAATTTATGTGTTTATCAACTGTTTGATTAAATTCAAATCTATTTATGTGTCGATAACTTTTTTTATGCTTTTTAACCATTTTATATATGTTTTTAATCATCAGCCAATATTTCGTACAAAAATTTTCATTTTTCAATTTACATTACAAAGCTGAAATAAGTTAACGAAAACACGAACAGAAACAAACAAAAAATGTTTGAAAATATTCGAACACGTCGTTAACTCATTTTAGCTTTGTACTGTACAGAATTGATTTATTCTAATCACAAAAAATGTTATTAATGTTATATTTTTGTAAAAAAAAAAAAAAATTTATAGGAAAAATTCACATAGCCACGGCACATCGGAATAAAAAGGTAAACGTCGTCCTAAACTAACCAAACTTTTAAAAAATTTCACAATTCTTATTTGGAATTTTAATCTTTCTTATGTCACGATAAAGTGTGACTTTAGAAAGATTAAAATTTGAAATGTAAAAATTAAAAGATATGAATTTTATTTCATTTTTCAATTTATTAACTCAGATAAAAAAACATGTTTATTTATTATATATTAAAAGTGTTTAAAAATAAAAGTAATTTTTTGCTTAAGTTTTCTTAAACTCTCAATAGTCGTTTCAACACATGTTTTTGGGATTGTAATAAGTAAGTGGGTTTCTAAGTTTTAGCGAATATGCTAAAACGCCTATTGATCGTGCTTTATCAAGTTTCCGCTTTATTAAAAATATGGACCTTGTTTCGATAAACACACTTAATAAATAGAATATTTTCAAAAATACAATTTAAAGTTTTTAGCTCGTTAAAAACTAAGAAAAATAGAACTATTTTAAATAGAGGCTTTTAGACACTTAATAGTTTGATTTTAGAACCTTATTTAAAATCAAATTAAAGTCTTGAGCAAAAATAGGCTCTTTTCGTTTTGCAAGTTCTAGAAAATTATCTTGTTTCTAAATATAAATATTTAATTACTTTCTAGAAAACAAAAAATTAAAAAAAAACAATTATAGTCAAAAATGATGTTCTCTACTAAAAATTCTATATCTGACTATTTTAATAAGCTCATAATAAACATAGATATCATCACTGAGGAATTATTAATTCAATATGAAAGTCAAATAGATGAGCAAGAAAGGCTCGGTTCGATTAGGGATAAAATGGTTTCTAAATTACAAAATATTGAGCATTATAATTTAGAGCATTTTGGAAAAGATCTTAAATTTTGCTTTTTTGTACCGAATACCAAGAGAGACTTACCAAATTTGGATCGTAAAGGCTACAAATTTTCAAATAGAATTGGTGTTTTAATTATTTTAGACGAATTTCTACCAAAAGAAGTTTTAAATCTAATCACGTAAGTCTTGTATATACCAAAAATAAAAATCTAAGGATAATTTATTTAAAAAAAGATTTATTTGTTTTAGAGATGTAATGAATCAGAAAAATATTGAATTAAGCGAGAGTCAAATAAAAGTATATTTAATTAATAAATGAAGAATTTGGTTTTAAAATTTTCTTTAAAATTTTTAGCCTAATTCAAAAGCTAAACATATCCTGGAAGCTTTAAGCGAAGACTGTCATCAATGTATTATTGATTTAATTAAAAGCAAAAAATAGTATTTTTCCAAACATATTTGAACACAAAATATCTTAGACAAATTACTGAATTTTTTTGAATATTATTAATCTGTAAAGCTTCTTAATTTAATTAATCTAATAAATATTTTACTAAAGAAAAGCTTAAACAACTTGCGACTGTAAAAGAAAAACAAATCTTTTACAAACTTAATTTTTACAGGATATTGTCCTAGGAAATTGAGCTACACCAAATAGCGTAAAAATGAATTTTTTGAGGTTTAAAAGATTTATTTGTTTTACAGGTTCATATAAGCATAAGAACAAAAAGAGAAATTTTAAGAAAATTTTTTTTTATTTTAAAAACTGACTTGAGCACGAAAAATCTTTATTTAATTTATCCTTAACATAAACAAATAAAGAAAATTTTATCGAAATAAACTTTTTTTTGTTGAATATCATAGGCCTCTTCCATTCGTTTTTATAAAATTTTTTCAATTGCCTAAAAAAAATTTTATTTTTTTATTCATTCACTTCAAAAAAGCGTTCGATACTTTTGATTCAAAGCTATTTTTCCTTAAGCTTAAATGTTACGGATTTTCATGCTCTATCTGAATATGGACTTCTTTTTTCATGTCCTTTAGCAAAAAATGATGTAAAAATTCAATCTAAATTTGACTAATAAAGAGAATAAAATGGATTTAAATTTTAATTTTAGCCATTTGATACATTTAAATGATATTTGGACTAAAAACTCGATATTTTTTAAAAGGTCGTCCAAAGTGATAAATTAGAGATAAAAATTGATAATTTTCATTTTTAACAAAAAAAATTTAAATTAAAAATTTTTAAACATTTTATTCTTGTCTTAAACAAAAAAAATCCGATTTATTCTCTTTATTAGTCAAATTTATATTGAATTTTTAATAGAGCATGAAAAAATGAGTAAGATTCCGAGAAAAAAATTGGGGGTGCGTTGGACAACGAGAGGGTGTGTATGGGGTGCGGTGTTCTAATAAATAAAAAAAATCAAAAAAATTACTTTTAAAATTAGCTAAGTATACTTTTATGGTATCATTTTGAAGCTTTTTTTACGCTCTTTCATATGCTATCTTAAAATCGTGAAATTATTGAACAATACGGGTGGGCTGTTTATCGTAAATTGGGGGGTCCGATTTTTTCACCTATCGCCAAGCGGAGCAAAAAAATCAAGCTGACCTCTACTAGAAGAAAGAATAATTTTGAAAATACGATCTATTGGAGGTCTATTAGCTTCCATTAGCTGCCATTAGAGTTTATTATTCAATAGTATTTTATTAGGAATCCTCTCCCCCACCCTCTTTTTGGACTATTTGTCCGATTTGCAATACTTTTAAATGTATTTTGAGGTCTATTGGAGGTCTATTAGCTTCCATTAGCTGCCATTACAGTTTATTATTCAATATTATTTCATGAGGAAACCTCCCCCCCCCTCTTTTTGGTCTATTTAACTTCCCACGTCGACGTCACTCGATCAAAACATTGGAAAATGAAAAAATATTTTTTTAGAATTAATCAAATTTAAATAAAAAAATGTTGCCGCCCTGTAACATGGGGGCTCTGTGACCTGTGGGTTATCTGTTATTTATTTGTAAAAACTTTTACTAAAGAGAAAAAAATCAGGAAGTTAAAAAACGGGGTCGACGGCCCATCAGATTTAGGCCGTCGACGTCGGTTTAACTTCCAACGCCACTCGATCAAAACATTGGAAAATGAAAAAATATTTTTTTAGAACTAATCAAATTTTAAAGCAAAAACGTTGCCTTTCTGTAACCCATTATTAATGATAAATAAATCAGGAAGTTAAAAGCGGTGTCGACGGCCCATCAGATTTAGGCCGTCGACGTGGGTTTAACTTCCTACGCAACTCGATGAAATAGTACAAATAGACAAAAAAGAGGGGTTTCCCCCTCTTTTCATAAGCCAACTGGATGCTAATAGAAGCTAAAAGATGCCAATAGACTCAAATAGATCTCTAAAAGATGCAAATCGACCTACAATGGATTTTAATTAACATGGGAAAGTATTGCAAATAGGACAAATAGACCAAAAAGAGGGGGGTCCCCCCTCTTTTCATAAGCCAACTGGATGCCAATAGAAGCTAAAAGATGCCAATAGACTCAAATAGATCTCGCTTATTAATTCTATTTATATTTTTGATCGAGGATCAAAAAGTTTCATTTTGAGCTCAGCTGAGATTTAGGTCGTTTGTTGACTATACCTCGATTTTTTCAAGGATCTATTATAAAAATTGCTTGTATTGTTATCAAGCCTTATCATAGAATTTTTAGATTCAATCAAAAATCGAAACAATTGGTGTAAATACAACCGAATCGACAATAACTGTTCTAAAACCATAGTTATGTTTATAACAAACAAAAAAAAACGTTCAATTACTAAAATCTTGTTTAATAGATAAAAAGGAAGTTGAAGTAGAAAATCACTTTAAGCTCCTAGGTGTTACTGACAACAACTAAAATATTACATCAAATCAATTGACAATAAGCTATCCTTTTTAAACATGTATCAGAGATAAGAATGTGTATCAATACTCTATATATCATCTTTTCTTTTTACCTCAAAAAGTCAAGCTTCAGTTTTATAAATTCTTTATTCTACCATATTTTGACTATTGTATGTAATTATTTATTTACTTCCCTAAAAGGACATAACCTTTTAACGATTTAAATATGCTTTTAAAAAGATTTAATGGACTTTTTCAAACATAGAACTAAAAGAATATCAAGAAATATTGAAGCATTAAAAGCTCTTTATTTATAATTGTAATTTTTTAGCTTCAAAATAAATATAAAGGCATGTGAATATCATATGAGAAAACTGAATTTAAAATTTTGAAAAAGTTTTAATTTGCACACTGGCCTCTTTGAGTGTTAAAAAACTAAAACATTACATCAAAAATAATGATACAATCAAATTTTTTTTATCACTTTTCTAAAAGCAAAGTGTTTTTTAACTTAATTAATAGTTCATAATAACAAAGTTTTTCAAGACATTTTAGTTCCATTGTCGTAGATTAAGTAATGTCTAAAGCAAAAGTAAGTTTTGGTTACCTGGCGCATAAAAGGTTAAAATTTTGTAACTAAAAGTTACATTAAAAAAAACATTTCTTACATTTTTTCATCCAGTCCTATTTTTATTTAATTGTTATGAAAAAATTTATTTTAAATATCTTAAGAAATAATAACGCTGACAATTGTGTCAATTTCAAGTAAAAAATGGATTTTGAATGTATTTATTTTAGCTGAAATTGAGAGAAAAAATAGTAGTAAAGTCTTTTTTTTGTTGTTGAAAAATTTTGTATTTCTATTTTAAAATTTTTTGAGTTATTCAGGAAAAAATAAATTTAAAAAAAAAAGTTTTTTTTTATTTATAATTTTCCTTGTGAATATTTAGCTAAATTGACAAGTGACACACCGAATGTAGCAATGGTGGCAGCAAACACAAAAGTAGTTATGAATTTATCACCAGTTGTTTTCCACCAAAGTGGGATGCTCTCATCCTATAAGAAACAAAAAAAATTAATTAATTTTTTTTTTATAAAATTTGATTTATCAACTTGATTGATACATACAGAGTAGAATTTTTGTAATTGTTGTTGCTTTTTAACGTGTTTCTCAACCCAGCGTTGACCAAAAGTCTTATCGACATCATAGACATAAGTACTTTTGTTACGAGCGGCGAATTGACGGACTCGATTGAACAAAACTGAAGCTTTTGGTGCAGACATTTCTTCTCTTTTCCAAAATCTAAATCGAATAATCAATAGAATAAAAATTAAATAAATTTTTTTTTAAAATAATTTTCTAGCGTCATTTATATACACATAAAGTTAGAATGCATTTAAACTAAGAGAGAAGAATAATAATATAAAAAAAAGAGCTTGCGTTTAGCTTAAACACAGGTTTTAGCTAGTTCTAGTGTATGTTTTATGTTTAGGAGTTGAAAATAAATGAATTTATAAATTATTTTATGCTAAATTATTTTAAGAGTCTTTTTTATTTTCTCATATAAAACTACACGATTGTAAATTTTAGTTTTTAAAATAAGATTACATCAAAAATAATTTAAATTTAAATCAGTTCTGGAGTTTTTAAAAGATTAATTTGTCTTAATTTTAAAACAAATTTTTACTTTATTAAAACTTGAAGACTCAAAAGGTTTTCGGTCAATTTTATCAAGCTTTTCTTAAAAAAGTTGACAGTTTGTTTAGAAAAATGTTTCTGTTTCGTGTATCTGTTTTTAAATTGTTTGAGAGCTGTTTGAGATGATGTTTCAGAACAATCTCTTTAAAAAATTGTAAAATATTTTGATAACTTTTATTTTAGAGAGGTTTAAGCAGCTCAGAAAAATCTAGAACAGTCTCAAAAAAGTTTTCGAAACGCTATTTTTCTTTAACTCGTCTTTAGTTACGGGTGTTCCAAAATTTTTGTCGTTTTTTTGTTTTCAAAAAAAAATTTATCTAGTGAGCTTCCAAAACTAATGAAATTTTGTATATACAGACTACAAACTATCATGATTAAAAAATGCTATGTACCATACTCCTATGAAGCGGTTACCGGAAATGAAATTTTTTTTAAATATTCGTCCGAAAAAGTTGAAAATAATATTTTCTGAAAGCTCTCTACAGAATTTAGGTATTAAATTATGTTAAAGAAAAAAAATTTTGGTCAATTTTTACATAAAGAACAGCGATCTGCGTTTTAGTAATAGTCAATTATTTCAGTAATTTCTATTCAAAATTTCTAAAGTTTAAGATGAATTTTTCTTTTCTTATAAAAATTTAAAAAATGTTTAATCAAGTAGCCAAAATTTAGATAAAGAATTCAGCTTTAATTTTATTTATAATAATAATGACAGTTCCTTTTTTCTTTTTTAATTTTAGATTTTTCTAATTGACATACCACTAATTTCTAAAATAAATTGACAGTCTATTTGAGACGCTGTTTAAGAGCATCTTTAGAGATTTTAAAAATTTCAAGAGCAATGCTTAACTGGTTTTAGAGACGATATTTAAAAATTGCGCCTTATTGAATATAATTTTTTTGCTAACGTTTAAGCAAATATTTAGGACATGCTCTTCAAAATTGAGTTTTTCTTTTAAAGTTCAACCAAGGAGCTTAATCGAGTTCATAAACAACTTCTAAAAACATGGCATTTTGAAAATTTAGAAAAAATCTAATTGAAAAAAAAGTTGCCAAATATAATTGACCCATACTTTCCGTCTGGGAATAACTTCGATCCCATTCCAACCTTTTTTTTCTCGAATAATAAAAATAATTTTCTCAGCTATTAAATCTGAGTCAAAAAAGTTTGAAAAATTTTAAGATTCTTATATGTTGAATTCTTCACAACATAGCAGCACTGTAAATTTCGTAAAAATATTTATTTAATTATTTCTAAGCCATTTTAAAGAAAATATTTATAAACAAATTAAAATTCAAATTTATAAAAGATTTTATTTTACAAAATAATAAATATTTTAAAAGTTATTAAAATTATTTAGATGAAATTTCGTTCGTTAATTCGTTAATTCTTAAGAAAAGATTTATAAATTGATAAATGGACACAAAAAAAAAATAATTTGAAAATTTTTGCTCTAACAAAAAAGTCGATTTAAATCGACAAATTTCAAAAAAATAAAATAAGAAAATAAATTTCTCTCTAATTCAAATCAGTTGCATTGTCCAATGATTTTTGAATCATCTTGACACCTTTTATACACCGTTTTCTCATATCACTACTCTTACACTTTTCTATTGTTAATTGTACTTGAAACATTGTCTCCCATGCTTCTTTAAAACACGTTATAAACTCATTGCGCTCGTTACGATCAACAAAATACACAAACCAATATCTTACTTTAACCCCATCAGTATCATCATGCTTAAAAAAAAAAAAAATAAATATTTTTTTTCATTTAAAAAAAAAATATTTTTTTAAAAGACTTACAAGGATACAATAATAGGGATTGTCATTATCAAACGAGATTCGATTTATTTCGGTTAATTTAATTGATTCTAATAATCTATAAAAGCTAGTAACCAAGTCTTCATGACAAAAATATAACTTGTTATTTGTTACGACTGAACAACATGGTAAAGATGATAAAGTGGGAACATCAGTTGTTTGAAAATTCTATTTAAAAAAAAGAATTTCAAAAACATTAAATCAAAAAAAAAATTTTTAAATTTAAATTTTTTTGATTCTTTTTTGTTAAAGAGCGTTTCTTTAAAACTTACTTTAATTTCGTCCTCGAAAAAAAAATTTTTTTTTTAAAGGGTTAGTAAATTTTAGTTAGTTTAAATAATTAAATTTTTTAAAGTGTGTTTACCCCAAGGGATATAATTTTGCAAAACGATTGAAGCCAATCACTCGCATCTTCTTCGTTCTTGGCCGATAGATAAAAATGTGAATTGGAAAAAATTAATTCTATTGTATTTGGACGGCTGAGTTTATTATTTTTTCGACATCCGGAAAAATCTTCACCACTTTATAAAACAAAATTAAATCCTATTTATCCCAAATAATTTTTATTATTTATTTACTCTAATTTAATGACTTGAGTTGGTCGTTTATCATTTGGCGACTTGTACTGTGTCAAAACATCATTTCTTAAAGAAATTAAAAATAATTTATTCTTTTTTTTTAACATGAAATTTAATTGATAATTACTTGAGGACAAAAAATGCTTTTTTCCATTCGGGTGAAGAATTCGAATTGGATGATTTACTATAAAAATACAAAATGCCTTCTTTGTGTATTAAATGATTGACTGCTGATGCTTGATCTTCCCAAAATACTAATGAATAGCCTTTTATATCAATTTCTTGTGGCTTGAATAAATTTAAAATTAAAAATACTTCAAATTCTTAAAAAAAGATGAATAAATTACCGATAAATTCTCTTCATTTGAGATGAATTTTTTTAGAGCTAATTTTTGTTGAGTTGCTTCATGAAAAACTGATATTTTCGGAAATTTTAATTGTTTATTCTGCAGTCGAGCTGTTTGTATGTTTTCTAACACATAACTTAAAATAGTCGAAACGATAGACAATATTGCAATTTTCAATATTGTAAAATAAAAAATTAATGTTAAAAAATTTAAAATATTAGAGTATGTTCAGTATTATCCAATTATGAGAAAAAAGAATTCAAAATAGTTACGAAACAAATCTTACACAAGAAAACGAAGTGGTAAGAGACCTTAAGTAAAGAATGCCAGGAGAGATGTAATTGTTCCAAGTTCTTTCTTAGTGTACTTGATCCAACATTCAAGTCCATAACTTAATATATATTATAGTGAACATATATTTAGTTTAATTATTGTTTAGAACCTCAACCCTGTCACGTTATAGATTTTCAAAAATAAGTTCTTAAAATTTGACTACGAATTACTGTATTTCCTCAATTATAAAGAATTCATTTGCGCATTCAAATTTTATTTTGAGAAATTAACCGACGCAGATGGCTGGGCGAAAAAAGATTAATCAAATTATTTTCGATTTTTTTTTTCAAAACAACCATGCTTCATTAAAAATAACGTTAGAATGCATTGTTTAACTAGATCACAATAGACTTCTTAGTAGTCTAGATTTGTAAATCAATCATATAGAAGAAATTAAAAAAGTTTAAATTTATTATCTCTAGTTTGTGCCTGGACACCTCGCCTCAGCAGTCGAACGGAAACAGTTTAACGTCATGTCCTGGATGTGTTTTGTTACAACTTAATTTTTTTTTTGGGGCGCTTCCCTATAATTATTTTATATTAAATAATAATTTTTTTATTCACAATTTTTATGGTAGCTTTAAGCATAAATAATAAAAATGAAAAAAAAAACAATTTTTTTTTATAATTAATAATACAGTCAACCCTCTATAATCCGAACTTTGATATTCCGGAAATCTCGATTATCCGAATAATTTTTTTCGAAAAAAATTAAAGACGTTAAACTGTTTCCGTTCGACTGCTGAGGCGAGGTGTCCAGGCACAAACTAGAGATAATAAATTTAAACTTTAACTGCACTTTTCAATACTTGTAATCCGAATACAATTTTGGTGAAATTTTGTAGTTCGGATTGAAGAGGGCTGACTGTATACAGTCTTGGCTGTCCCATGGGCATTTAAAAAAAAATAGTTACTTGGTTAAGTTCCTAGAAGCAGTTGTAATCCAACAATTCTGTCTCTTATTAAAACAAACAAAATGTATTGATTGATCTCCTAATGAAACTTCAATATAATCCATTTGTTCATGATTAATAAACAATTCTTTTTCATATTTAATGGCATTTTGAATATTTGTTTCACTTTGTAATTCATTTAAGTCTTTTCTCTTAAGTACATAAATTCCATGTGTCGTAATTAATAAAAAAATTGATTCTATTTCGCCCTGGCTATGTCCTCTGGTACACTGATACAATTTAATTATGTCTTCATTGGCGCCATTTTGTAGTATTTCAATACTTAGTAGTAATTTTGTATTATTATCTACACGTATATCTTGTCTCATTTCCTCACCTCCTAAACTACTATCATCTAGATAATTATTCTCGTTTTCCAACTTGGAATCCATTGAAAATTTATCATATTTTGAATTTGTTTCATCTTGAGTGTTACTTGTTTGTAATGATGAAAATGATGAAGAACAAAATAGTACTTGACGATTGCTCTCTTTTTCTTTCTCATCATAAACACTATCTTCTATTTTAATTGAAACATCTTGATCAGCTTCTTGGCTTTGATATAAATTCTCATAATTCTGATAGACGTCATTCATTTCTTTAACACAATCGTCCATGTTCAATGTGGCATTTTCAATTATTTTTGAATATGTTTCAATGTGTTGTATTTTGTTTTCGAATTGATTGCTAGCTCTTAAAGACTTGACGGCTAGGTCGGTGTTTGTCGATGGTGTGTACGAGTGTGATAGAATTTTTTCACTTTTAATTTGTTGAAGAATTCTACTATTTTCCTCTTTTAGTTTGACTATTTCGTTATCGATTTGATCGCTTGACGAAATTTCATCTGCATCTGAAACGACGTCTATTGACACTTGTTTCTTTTTTTTAATTTTAATTTGTTTTGGTTTGACTACTAAATTATTGTCGTCGCTAAGGCATATGTTATTGGCTGGACGAGATATTTTAGGTGGAGATTGACTAAGGCTAATGGAGCCATCAGTAAGTACTGATTTGTTCATATCGATCATTTTTTGAGTCAAAGTATGAGTTGGAGAATTTAAAATTTGATCGACTACTTGTCGTTTTAGTCTCAAGTGAGATGGCCAAATTGAATGGTCTAAATATGGTACATCGTTGAAAAGTTTAAATTCGACATTTTCGAGGCCTGAGACCAAAGTTATCAATAGTGAAAGGGACTTTATAAATTTAAAGGGCATTATATTTTTGATAGTAAAATGATATTTTTATAAAACCAGGCTTTAAAAAAATTAAAAATCATAAAAGTTATTTGAATCGACAGCTTTTACTATTAAGTTTTAGAAATAATTAAGACTAAATTAAAGTGCTGTCTTCTTTAATTGAGGCAGTTTAAACTATAAAAAAAGTATGATGAATAACTATCTTGGTAAATTCCTAAAAACATACGCTTCAAAAATGTAGACTGAGAATGGCAAAAACTTAATCTGCTTTTATCGGAATATTTATTCCAAAATTCATGTTCAGACCAATAAAAAATAAGTAAAGTCAAATTTATTTTTATCAAAGTAAAATTTATCTTTTTTTTTACTTAACACTCAAAGGATCGTTGGGTCGAATTGACACTTTTTCATGATTTTAGTTCAAATACAGTACAAATTAAAACTAACTTGTACGCATTTTGTTCTTCGACTCTTCCTCGAATCTTCTTCAACTCTTCCTTTCCTCTTCCTCTGAAGAAAACAATCAAAAATATTTTATAACGTATTTTTTTGAAATCTTTCCTTTCTCAGGAAAGGAACGGAAAAGAAAAGTACAAGTTAGTTTTAATTTGTCTTGTATTTTTTATCTGAATATTATTTTCCGACAAAGTTCATGAGATTTTACGCAACGCATTTGACCCACAATTGATTCTGACGAAAACTATGCTGTTTTTAGACTGATAATTTATCGAATCAAAATTAAAAAAAAAGACCTTTTATTCCCCAGTTTGATGAAGAGGAAACAGAAAGTGACGAGATCCAAAGTCATATTAAATTATTTAACTATTTGAAATGTAAATGAACAATTTAACGCGAGTGTAGACATAACCATAAAGGATCGGACTAATTTGTGAACCTGTAAACTAAAGGGCAATACTTAAGGTTAAAAAATTCAACGAAAAATCATAATCTAATAGTTATGCTCAAAAAATAAAAAACTATTTATTTTTAGTCCACCGTAAACGCTCTCTATTTGGAAACAGTTAATTTTTACGATTATTTTTGTTAAAAAAAATTAATAGAATTTCTATTATGGATAAAGCGATTTGATTCCCAAAAAAAATTTCGACTTGAGATTGTGGTGAAATTTTGAATAAGTCTAGTTCAAAGGCGAACATTACTGGGTATAAATAGAGAACGCTTACGGTAAATTAACCACAATTTTCGACTTTTTCAAACTAAATTTTAAAACTCTAATATTTTTGAAATATATTTTTAAAATATAAATACAAAAAAAAGCATTTAATCGTGAAAATCCATTGTATTTCAATTAGGAGTCTATTTGACACCGCTGGTCCTTAACGGTATAAAAAATATCGTGCCTTTGAGTGTTTATTTTAAGTAAACAATGGAAATTCTATAATCGTAATTTTAGAATTAATTTTAGAAACAGTAATTCAAGTACATTTATGAAATAAGTTCAGAAATCTTAAGAGGCTCTAAAGCAATTTTAAAGAATGGACAATGTCTCGAAAAGTCCTCAACTTATTTCAGAAATGTAGTGTTTAATTTAGTAAAAATAAAACATAATCATAATCAAAAAATATTCGAAAAATGAAACAAAATTGGAAAAATATTAAAGAATGTTCAAAAATGTTTAGGCAAATGTTTAAAAATGTTCAACCCTTTTTTAAATCTTTATAATTGATTTATTTGAAAAATAAATTTAGACAAAAATATTTGAAAAAATAAAACTAACCTGTTCGTCTGAAACTAAAGAAGCACCGGGTAAATAAAATTTAGAAACAAGTTTTTTATTATCCATAAAACATCTCAAATAACTTTCCATTAAATTATCATTAAGAGCATGATAAATCCAAGCTCGACCGCGTCCAACATTCGAACTTAAATTCAATAGTCTTTTCAATTCATTAATTACATTTTTATGTGTAAATTCTAAAACTATTTTCCAATAGCCTTCTTGAAGATTTTTGAGTCCCAATAAGAAAACATAATCGAATTGTTGACAAAGCTCATGTACATGATAATCACTATTAGTCAATTTTTTATTCATTTCATCTTTTTCTAAATATGTTTTTTGAACGAGTTGTATCGCCTGTGTCAAATCATTGAATATTTTATTTGATATTGTTATAAATGTTTGTGGTGTATTGAATACTAGAGAGTTAGATCGAGTAGGTTTTTCATGAGTAGTCATCTTGGGATCTGTAAAAGATGAGGTACGATTCTTGACATTTACATTTAAACTCGATTGCATTCATAAACTCGGGTATCAGCAACGAAGAAAGAAAAAATTTTAAAAAATTAGCAAAAAAAAAATCAAGTTGAAAAAAAACTCAAGATAAATTATGTTGAAATAATATGTAATAATAATCACATGAAATTTTGTTGAGTTTTTTTCTTTTTTCTTTTTTGGTTGTTGTAAAGAATAAGTTAAGTATGTGTAGATTCAGAAAAAAATTTTCAAAAGAAATAAAAAGCTTCTTCGCAATATAGTTATCTAGCTATTTTTATATAATTATTTTATAGGCCAATTTTAAATTCAATCTTGTATTATGCAATTTTTTAAATTTTTAATTTTTTGATTTATTCAAAATTAATTTTTAAAATGTAAAAATTTTAAAGCAAATTTATTAGAAACAGACAATTTCAAATTCAAATTTTTTTAAAAATAATTTGTATAAAGAATTTATGTTAAACACAGAGCACTGGAATCGAACCATTTCTTTGATTTATAATCGGCTTAAGTGTGGAATAATTCTGTTATTATCTGAAGCATGAGAGACACGAAATTCTGAAAAAATTTACTTTCTTAAAAGACAAGTTAAAATTTGGATTATTCAATTTTAGAATCAATAATCAAAGCTGAAAATTTTGTGTTAGGAAGAGTTTTATTGTAATTGAAAATTGATAATGTTAAGTTTATTTTGATATGAAAAAATGTCTCGAGTAATGGATTTAAACACCGTTTAAAAAAGTCTATCTATTAAAACAACATTTTAATTAGAGCAGAAAATCATAGTTTTTTTTGGAAAATAATCAAAAATAGAATTTTTTGAAATAAGATGCTTTATAATCTTTTTCTTAAATTTAAATTAAAATTTTTTTTTTTAATCCGGTCTAAAACAAAAAGAATATCCGATCCAAATTCGAAGTTATCCCGGTCTAATATACACCCTCTTTTCGAGTACAAATGTGTCTTTATCTCATGGACACAAAATCAAAATTCTTAAATATGTACAACTATCGAGTGAATACGGTAATTTTCCAAAAATAATTTGAAATTGAGTTTTCAAAACTTTTTTATTCTAGAGAAAATAAAAATGCTTCGACAAATTTTTAATAAATATTAAAATCAAGAGACTTCTTCTAAAATAAATAGCTTGGTTCGAAGTTTTTCATAAATACGGGGAGCAATCAGATTTCGAAAACACCGAAAATAAAACAATGGTTTGGTGAACCTAAGGATCGAAAATTAAAAAAAAAAGTAATAACGTCTCGTTACTCGCAATATAAAAGCTCTGCTTTTCCCTTATCTTTAATAAGATTCGAAACTCATTTTAAGGTGGCGCACTAATATCCGAAATTAGACTTTTTTAATATATTTTATATTATTTTTATTTTAAGATTATATACAACTTCGGGTATAAACCCACGCGTTCTTTAGCAAGGAAATACGGTACCTATCAATAAGAATTTTTAATTATTAAAAAAATTGGAAAAAATTCTTTAAGGTACTATTGCCAGCGAAAAAAAATGGATAAGCGGTGAAGAAAAACTTGTTGCACATGGTTTCAAAAACTGCAAAAAATTTTGCAGTTTTAGTTGTGGTTTAAATATCGACTTTTAAATTATAACATTTCTTTCATTTATCTATTCGGAAATTTAATATAAAAATGCAAAATGCGAAATTTTTCAAAAAATTTATATCTTTTTATAGCAATTTTAATGAGGATTCAAGTAGCTCTGATTTCAAGGAACTATTTTTTAATTAAACATATAAAAAAAATATTGTTATTTAAATATTGATATAAAATTCAATTTTTGAACTATATTTTTACAAGGTCCTGTAAATAATAGTTTTTTCTTTAAATTAAATTTCAAAATATTGATGTTAAATTGTGTAACATGCTTTGTCACATCATTTTATTAACTAACTACAATAATTACCGTATTTACTCGAAATTGAGAATAACTCGAATTATTTAGAACTTTTTTTTTATATTAAATTCGAATCGTTTTTCTTTTGATTTTGAATTAGAAAATAAAATTTGATTCTTTTATTTGAGTTATTTTTGGAAAAAAATCACTCGATTAGAAGAATTTTAATTTGATGTATCGGTATATTCTTGACTTAATATCCAACAATATATATTAACGATAAACGAATAAAAATATGTCTTAAAATTTTGATCCGAATTCAAAAAAATCTATAATTACGGCAAAGAGAAATTATTGTTCATCTGCTCATGCTCAATAATTAATTTTTTTAATAACTTTTAAATGGAATTAGATTTTTAAGTTCTGCAAAATGCTAAATTATGCAAAAAACATGCCAAATTTTATTTGAAGCTCTGCAAAAACTGTGCAATTTAATTACGCAGTTTATTTCAATACTTTTACATTAAGTGCATTTTGTAATAATTTGCACAGTTTTTGCAGAGCTTCAAATAAAATTTGGCATGTTTGTTGCATAATTTAGCATTTTGCAGAACTTATAAATCTATTACCATTTAAAAGTTATTAAAAAAATTAATTATTGAGCATGAGCAGATGAACAAGAATTTGTCTTTGCCATAATTACAAGTGTTTTCGAAGCACCCGTTACTAAAAGAAATAATTCTGAAAGCTTCATAAATCAATCGTATAAACTCTTTGAAATTAAAATACAGTCAACTCGCCTTTATGTCCCACTAATATTAAGTCTCTTTTTGATTCTATCCCCTAAAATTCGAAGAACGGATTTCTTTACATTTCCAACAATGTAAATTTATTCAATATTTTGTCCCATTAAATAGTCCCCACTTTTATTTATGTTGTTGAAAAATTAATTTCTTATCCGTCTTGTTACTAAAAAATTTTTTTCAATTAGTTTTAATGTCGTTTAAAAAATTGTAAATAATTTTCAATTTTATTTTTCATTTGTGTCCCAATTTGATTATATCCCAAACATTTTTCAGAACCAAGTCCGTGACATAATAAGATGACTGTATTTAATTTTTGCTATAAAATAACCTGATGTAAGAGCCAAAAATAGGTGTAGCAGTAATCTTGTATAGTATATTAAAAATATAGTATGTTTTCAAAAATTTGCACATCATCAAATACGAAATTTTTTAAAATTTAAAAATGTTAATCAATATAATTTTAATATCAAATTATGTTTTATTGACCATGTGAAAATTAAAAAGATTTTTTAAGAACATAAATTCTTTATTGACTTAAATCTTCCCAGTAATTTAACTTTATCTTAATGAAATCAAGCAAATGAGATCCTCAAAAACAACGACATCAACAAAATTTAAATAATTTTCAAATGAATCAGAATTTTATTGGTGATATTAAAAATAAAGAATTACAATTAGAAAAAAAAAAACTCTTAGGTAATCTATGCAAATTAAAATTTTAAATATAATTTGAAGTTTTTTTTATTAGTTAGAGGTGAATAATTTGGGTTAGAGACCATAAAGTAAAAAAAAATTTAAGATTAAATTTAAAAATCACTAAGTTTAACTCCCTAGAAAATAATCTCAAGTGTCAAGTAAAATCAATAGGTTTATTATTTCAAATCAATATTTGCTCTTTATTTTAAATCTCATCAAAAGCCTTAGCCTACTTTTTTTTTTCGTAAGTACCAAATTTTCCAAACAATAATTGTACAAATAAAAATTATCATTCTAAAAAAGGCTTTATTGCATTTTTATTTAATTTTTTAAATAACAAAAAAAATCTAATAAAATAAAGAGCAAGAGATAAAACTATTTGAAAATAAAAAAATTGATAAGAATTTTTTTTTTACGATAAACTGAATTTTACTAGAGAAAAAATTTGGTTTGATGAATCGCGTGTTAATTGTTTAAAAAGAAATTTATTTTTTGTTGTTGTGGTTGAAAATGGACAGTATTTTTAAAGCTTACGATTCAGCAAGACAACACGCTATAAAAGGTGATTTTATCGATAGATTACATAGTAAATATTCAGTTGTTCTTTTATTTGGTATTATAATTGTAATTGGTATTCGTCAATATGACGGTCAAGCAATTACATGTTGGCTACCGACACATTACAGCGGTTCCCAAACAGGTTATACTCACCAACTTTGCTGGGTTAATAATACTTATTATTACCCAGAAGTGACAGACGCTGACCTCTTTCCAGAAAGCTCTAAATTCACTATACATTATTATCAATATATTTTATTCATCTTATTCGGTATGTCCTTGTTATTTATGGTACCCGATTGGTTATGGAAAATTTTGTCCACTCACTCAAGTGGCTATGTTAAAAAATTACTTGATCAATTACAAAGATCCAATGTAATTAATAGTGGTGTTAAATCTTTGCCCAAATCAACTGGCTTGTTGAGATCAAGTACACAAGAGAATAATTCAGATTCATTAGTAATTAATGACGAGGTTAGAAATAATTTTTTAAATGGCTTTAGCTCATTGGTTCATAATGAAAATGAAAAATTTATTAAGCGTAAAATAAGTAATTCTTCGTTTGATTTAAATCAAGATAAGCCTAGAAATCGAAAATTTAAATTATTTAGAAAAAGTGATGATAAAGTTGTTAATTTTATGAAGCCAAATGTCGGCTTGAAAAATTTAACTCTACATTACATGTTATTGAAAATGTTCAATTTAATTAATGTAATTGTACAATTAATTTTTTTACACTTTATGTTCGGTCCTAGATTTTACTCGTATGGTCTTGACTTTTTTGTCGAATTATGGAACAATAAAAACCCATACAATTTGACTACACAATTTCCAATAATTACTTTTTGTGATTATTTTATACATACCAATTTGCATAAAATTCACTGGAATGCTGCTCAATGTCTATTGGCTATAAATATAGTTATTGAAAAAATGTTCGTGCTAATTTGGTTTTGGTATATATTGCTTTTAGGAGTGACTGTTTTGAACATTTTTGCTTGGTGTTTGGAGTTATCCTACTCGAACAAAATTGATTTTTTATTTAAATATTTAAGCATAAGAAACAAAATGGTTAGAAATAAACTGAATAGTTTACCAAGTGTTCAAGAGGAAGAAAGAATGGTTAAATTTGATAATTTGAGAGAGGATATAGTGCCTTTTTATGAAGAGTATTTGGGTACGGATGGCATTTTTATGTTGCATATGGTTAAAAATGTAGCTGGTAGTGTAATTTTTATGGATTTGTTGTATGAGTTATGGATTGAGTATAAAAAAAAGAATTCTTCAGCGGCGAATCAAGATAATGATAGTACTCAATAGTTAAATTAAATATAAAAATAAAATTTAGATTTAAATCAAGTTTTTTTCATTTTCTAACGGGTATTCAATAAAGGTTGTCGTTTTTATGTTTTCTTTGATAAAATATCACTCTATACATTTTTTTGAACATAAAGGTCCTTTAAACAAACGCATAAAATTTCATAAGATTTGGATTTACAGAAAATATTTTATCAAAAGAACATAAAAGCGACAACCTTTATTGAACACCCGTTACATGAACGTAAATTCATAGATTTTAAAAATCTTACTCAAATTTTGAACATCTAAGAATTACTGACATTTTTTATAAGAAAATTGATCAAGAAACATGATGAGGGATCATTACTAGTTCGTGCTTATGGTTAAATAGTAATATTTATAAAACTCACCTCTCCTTTTTTTAAAATTCCAAATTTAAATCGAAAATTTTGACAAATTAATAAAAAAACCTGTCAAAAATTTCGGTTGGAATTTATATTATTTATTAAAGCTTTTAGAAGTGATTTGTAAAATCAAAAAAAAATATTTAAAAAGAGGCTTTTTTTGTAATTTGAGCTATAAGAAACATGAGTAACTTTTAGATATTCAATATCAATGAACATCTAAGATTTTTAAGATCTAAAATTTTTCTTCATGTAATTATTAGTTTTTTAAATAAAAATATTTTTAAAAATTTTTCAAAAACCTTAAATTTTTTATTACAAATAAAATAATTATTGTTATTCGTGAATACGTTTTTTCCAATAAATAATAGCGAATAGTACATCACTAGGTGTGTGAATGTAATTTTACGCATGTCTCATGTTTTTTTAACAGACTACACTTTAAATATTTCAGGTGGAAATTTTTCTACGTGTGTATCATAAGTTAACCACATTTATGAGAAAAAAATTACTCTTAAAAATGAAAATTTAAAAACCGATGACTAAATGAATGATCATAAATGAGAAGAAAACTTTTTTTGAAAATTTTTTTTCTCATTTTTGAGAATTTTTTTCTACATAAATGTGGTTAACTTGTGATAAACGTTTATGTAGAAAATTTTTCACCTAAAATAATTACAGTGTAGGTTATCACCAGAGAGAAGAAAAAGTGCAAAATGCATTCTTTGCAATTTTTGCATTTTTTCGCATTTATTCCAATTTAATTGCATTTTAATTCCGCGTCAAGCAGGATTTTTATCTAAAAATTTAAATGATTATCCGTTCCCTGAAAACATAAAAACACTTTTGAAAGATGAATGGAAACTTTATCATGAAATATGCGCTGATTTGTCATTTGATTCCTACTTCATAAAAGTTGTTTAGCAAGTTCTGTGGCACGATGGTATATCAAAATCCCTTGCAGTTCTTGTGATTCAGAACGAGATTTGTCAAAATACAAAAATGTTTTAGATGATAAAAGACAAAATATGACTGAGGAAACAATTCGTATCAATAATTTTTTTTCATTTAAATAATAGTTTATTTGATGAAAAAGAAGCAGGAGAAGACGAAATAATTATCGAAAGAGAATTTGTACCATTAGAAAATGATTCAGATGAGGAAAAGTTTTTTTATTCAAGTGACTTAAAATAATTTCAATTGTATTTTTCGGTAATTTATATATTTATTCAAAGCGAAGCTTTGTAAATGTAGAGTACAAAAAAGTGGAAAACTTGCTATTTAAGAAATTTAAATAAACTTTAAGAAAATGGCTTAAGTTAATGTAAGTTATTAAGAAACAACAAACACTGGCAATGGGCCCAGAGCCGGCCAAAAATAGCAAAAAATTTTGAAAACTAACTTAATTCAAGTTTGTTTTAATCATCAAGTAAATGATTCAAATTATTAAGAACCAACAAACACTGGCAATGGGCCCAGAGCCGGCCAAAAATAGCAAAAAATTTTAAATACTCCGTTTATTCAAATTTTTCTATCAAAACAAAAAAAAACCATAATTTATATAACAAAATATTTTAAAATTAAACTTGTATCAAAAACCTTAAATTTTAAACGAAAACAATTTCCCTTAATTCCTAATTTTTCATCGACTTGTTACAGGGTTCAAGGAAAAACGATGAACAAAGTTTGTATTGACTTATCAACTGTAGATAGCAAAAATATCGATTGTTCATTTTTATATGTTTCCTTATCGAGATTAAAATGTTGGGATGATTTATACATTTTAAGAGATTTCGAATCAGATATATTTAGTAAAAAACCTAATCAAGATTTAATAAAAGAGATTGAGAGATTAAAATCAATAGAAAAAATTACTTTAATTGATTCAAAAAATTGTAACGTATTTAAATAAATTTTAAAAATATCATTATAAAATTTATTTATTATATATTAATAAATTCTATTCTTATTCTATTTTTATAAAATCAATGAATATAAAAAAAAACTTTAAAAGAATACTTATAAATTAAAAAGGTTGAGAAATAAAATCCTCTCTAAAATTTTTTAATTTATTTAAAAATATAATAAAATAAACTATACACAAATTTAATAGGGCGCTTTGAAATAGGAGCTTCGCGACGCTAACTTGTTTTTAATCAAATAAATCGCTTTTTTTTGCATTTTTCGACCAAAAAATTTTTTCTTTTTTTGTTCTCTCTGGTTATCACCTTAAAAAAGTTCTCCACAAAAAATGGCTTAGCATTTCAACCGAACACGCAAA
This sequence comes from Brachionus calyciflorus, assembly GCA_002922825.1. NCBI lineage: Eukaryota > Metazoa > Rotifera > Eurotatoria > Ploima > Brachionidae > Brachionus > Brachionus calyciflorus. The sequence goes on from NTPY01000418.1 coordinate 1,459,184, forward strand.
GAATTTAAAATACTATGCCGAAAAGATTCGCTGGTTTTTTTAGCTAAGGGTGGCTATTTTAAATATTAAAAAACACATTATTCTAAACTTTTGAAAAGATTTTTTTTTCTTTTAATATTACCTTTTTAGTTTGAATTTGAAAATTGAGATCATGTTTTTATATATTTTTTTAAATAATTTTGCCAAAACTGTCGATTCTTGAAATTTTTAAGGATTATTCTAAACTTTTGAAACATACTGTAGTTACTTAAAGAAACGACTTGTTGTACAATCTTTACTAATCTTCCTTTTAGTTTATAATTATTTAATGTAACTTTAATTTTAAATTGAATTTTAAAACGAAAAAAAACATTTCAAATGACGCATTTTAATAAATCTAAGAATTAACTAAAAAGATTTGTTTTAATTTTATTAAGAAAATAGATAATATAAAAAAAATTTAAATAATGTTACAAAATGAGTCAGATTTTTTATGATTTTTTTCATCTTTATTTTCTTCTTTAATATATTTATAGCCATATTCTACAAATTTGTCGTCCACGTGTACATTTGTATTTTCATCTTCGGTTTCAGGATTAGGCTTTGGCCATATTTTAATAAAGCCATCTCCTGTCCCAAGCAATAACTTTCCAGATTCTAATATCTTAAAACAAGTAATATTGTCTCCATCTTCACCTGTATAAGAAAATAAACACGAACAGCTTTTAACGTCCCATATTCTTAAAACTCCGTCTTTTGATAAACTAAAAAGTTGGCCCAATTTAGACTCTTGTACATTTTTTATTCTATCTTGGTGACTTGAAAAAGTTTTCAAACATTCTCCCGATTCTATGTCCCACAACTTTATTGTTGTATCGTCTGATCCACTGAAAAACATTTTACCAGTACTAAAAAGCTCAAGACAATTAACAAAATCAAAATGTCCATTAAATTCTCGCACACATTTCAATGTTAATATATTCCAAAGCTTTATAGTTGTATCATTAGAACCACTGAGTATGTGATCTTTGTCAACAATACATAGACAATTGATCACGTCAGTGTGACCGATTAAAAAATTTGTTTTTATTTCACTATTTAATAGATAATTCGCTGGAAAACTAATATGAATTAAAGTATCGTAATCAAATGCAAATATTTCTATTTCTTTTTCAACGTAAACAAAATCTTTTATTTATACCTTAAAATAACTTTCATAAATTTTAAAAGAATGATCTATTAAATAAGTTTGATAGCAATGTCTGTCGTGAACGAAAAGAACTTCTTTTTTTCTGTTTAAAAAAAATGAGCAATAATTGGCTGAAATTATGAGATTTTCATTACAATCAAAATCAATTTTATTTATTAGTCCGTTAAAATGTTATAAATAGTTATAAAAGTATAAAAGCTATTGAAATTGAAGCAATTCGTCAATTCGTTCGTTTTTTCTCTAAAAAAAAACTTTACCAAAACTACATGTAGGTACAAAACGTAAATTAGTTGCCATTTTTAAAATTACTTTTTAATTAATTTTTTGATATACATATATATCAAAAAATTCGTCTTTTTTTCTAGTTTTTGAAAATGATTTTTGAATTTTCATATGTTCTCTTTTTTTAGGAGTTTTTGCATAAAAAGTAGTTTTGAAAGTTAAACACCCGGGTGTTTTTTGGGTTTTTGTACTTTACAGCGCCCATGAAATTTTAACATTAAATTATGCTTATAAAATCATTACTAAACGGTACCCTAGTTGATTCCGTGCCTTTTTGTTTTGACAATACAAATTTGTTTCAAAAATACAAAACAATTTTGAAAAAGATTTTGCAAAAAAAATATATAGTTTAAATGAAACAGATTTTCATCAAATGCTTCGAATACAAGGTTTTTTTTTCTTTTTTTGTTCTTTTTTTTTGCTTATTCGAGTCATTATATGGGTCTTTACAGTAAATTTCAATTCGTCATTTCAATTCATGCAAATTCAAATAACTTTTGAACGGTAAATGATAAACCTATTCTGTAAATTGCTACAAAATGTAACAATTTCGCTACACCTTAAAATATAGGTCTGCAAAAATGNNATACAGAGGTTTTGCAGACTTATGTTTTCGGGTGTAGCAAAATTGTTACATTTTGTAGCAATTTACAGAATAGGTTTATCACTTCCTGTTATAGTAATTATATAAAAGTTATAGTAATTTGAATGAATTGAGATGACAAATTGAAATTTACTGTACAGAGCCCATAATATCTCATCGAAAAATTTTCGAATAAAAGAACTTAAAAAAAAACAGGCAAATAAAATGAAATTTTTAACTCAATTAGTAGAAACTTTCTTCTATTTAAGGTTAAGTTTTTTTGAGGAAATACGGTAATTCAAATTATTCTTGATTTCTAGTACCGTTTTTCCTCAAATAGAAGCAAGTGCCGTCCACAAAACCAATCTTAAATCTTTCTGTTTGGTTTGCTTTGTTGATGAAATTCTCTAACGGAAGTTGTTTAAATTTCTTTTGATTTAACACATTGTATTCAAGATTCTAGTTAATTTTACTCAAGAAATCTTTCAACTCTATACGTGATTCTTTCTTAATTTCCCTTAATTTTCTTTTCTCATTATCAATCTCACTTGAAGTCTTTGTAAATTTTTCCAATAAAAAAGGGTTTCAAATACATTAAATTGCTTAAAATCTTATTAACAATCATAAGTTTCAATTTATTCTAGAATTTTTATTTCTTAAATTCTTTTCTCTTACAATTTTTTCCTTTTAGATAAATTGACAGCTTGAATATGTCTTTTTTATTTAATTTATATAACCAATTTAACATTCTTAAAGTTTGATTTATGTAACCAATGATTAGCAAGCTTCCTACAAGGTTCCCAAAGTTGAAGTTTTTTGTTGTGATAATAAAGCGATTTAATTTTAAAGAGAACAATTACACCAACTTGAGCTATCATAAATGTGAATATTTAGAGTATTTTTTCATAATTTATAAAATCTTATAATGCTTTTTACCAGGTGCTAAAACGCAATTAAATTCGATATATTTTAAATCTAAATATGAGAAATGTGCATATTTCTTTCTTTTTTTCTTAAAAATACTCAATCAATTTTTAAATTTTTTATTTAAATTTAAAACAAAAAAAAATGCTTCAAATTATTTTGATTTTTTATTGTTTGATTAAGTTCAATTTAGGATGTTCAGTATTCGAAACAAAAAGAACATGTCAGTGTTCATACGAATATACTTACGGTAATAATCAAGTCAATTTTAAAGAAATAACTTTTCCAATTGATTCCTATGATGACTGTGGCATTAATTTACAATGTGATAAGAAATTATCATGTGCTAAATACTGCAAAGATCAAATCAATTATTTACTTGGGAATGATTTAGATCGTTTTAATCAAAATGCCAAAAATAGCCTGTGCAAAATAATTCTAAATAATGAAAATTTAAATTCGAATGGTTTAATTTTGCGTACACTTTGGAAGTATTCTAATTGTGATTCGGGCTATGCAGAAATAGTTTCAAGTGTATGCTGTAATCCTAGATGTAAATGCGAAATAATAGGTCAAAATTTACTTAAAAAAATAGAAAATGTCTATAATTTTACTCGATATTTACCTACGAAACACAGAGCTTTTGATTGTTCTTTAAATGAATTTAATGAATGTGAAAAAGATTGTCGATCGATTGTTTCAAATGAGCTTAAAAATCAAGAACTATCACAATCAGCTCTAAATAGACCAATTCCAAATTATAAAATATTTAAAGCGTTTAATTTCGCTTCAGAATTTATGTGTAAAGAATTCAATCAGAAAATATCAAAGCCTGGTTTGGACATTTATTTAAAAATATATTTAGATCAAGAAGAAGAAGATGAAAATAATTTTAAAAATTTACCTATGGGTAGATTATGTTGTAAAAGAAAATGTTCATGTGAGCTTTATTCTCAAAATGCATCTTTACCTGGTGATTCTTTAGAAAAAAGTCAATTACTTGATAATTTAGAATGGTTGGTGGAAAAAAATAATAGATATTTATCATATGAATGTTTTAATGAAGAATTTAGTTGTATGAGAGAATGTCGTCAGGCATTTAGTGAATATGTACAAAGTGATTTGTTAATTAAGAATCAAACATTAACTACTAGTTTGACAAGTGATTTGGATTTAACATCAGAAAAAGTATCAGGTAGTCGATTGTGCCAGATTTTAGGCAAAGAAATAGCCGATCCAGGTGTTAATATATATTTAAGATATTCAAGTGTAGATACGAAAAAATTTCCTTATACTGAAGAATTGCATATAGGTAGACTGTGTTGTCGACCTTATTCAAGTCTATTATTGCCTTTGAATAGATGCATTCCTTTATAATTATTAATTAATAAAAATTTATTAAAAAATTATGAATATTAAAATTTAAATTAATTTATTTTCAAAGAATTATTTATAAACTTGATTTGATTGGTTATTCCTACTAGATTTCGGTTTCTTACATTCCTAAATTCACGAATATTATTTTCTAGTTAAAATGATTTTAAACGGTAGTGTTTGTAAAAGCTATAAATAATTACTTAAATAAATATCATGTATATTAGTTAAAGAGACAGTTAATGTGTTAAATGATAAAAATCGTGAAACAACAAATGATAGAAAAAATATAGTTGTCCTTTTAAACTCGTATTTTCATTCGATCTTTTCTAAAGATTATAAATTACCCGATTTTTACAAATGAGTCGGTTAGTTAACATCTAAAAAAACTTGATTGAAATTAGGGGCTAGGGTCTGATAAGTTAAGTTATTTCGTTTTAAAAAAAAAAACTCGAAATCAGTGGCTTATCCCCTAAAGTAGATTTTTCAAAACTCGTTGGAAACGGGAAATTTACAAGTAATTTGGAAAAATGACAATGTCTCTGCCTTTCATAAAAAAACGACTATTTTCGGTTTTAAGCTTCTTGTTCAAACTATAGGTCCGGATATAAAAAAAAACGGATGGTCCGACTTTTAGCAATAACCAAAAAAAAAGACAATCTAATTTTATTCACTGTCATTTGTACCTAATAGCAATGGCGAAAGACGTTTCATTAATCTCATAACCATTCTTAAAATATTAAATAAACTATTTAGAATTTCGAAATGAAATATATTCTCAGGATTATATAAATTAATGACTAATTTTATTTTTATCAGTGTTAAATGAATCAGTTTGGTCACATTGTATGAAAATTAAAAAAAATAAAGATAAGTATTAAACACAAACTTAATTTGAGAATAAAAGACTTGCGCTATTTTGAGTTTAGTTTATTTTAAAATACAGCACGAAGAAAATGAATAAATTTTTGTTTTTATTGCTATTGGCATTTAGTTTTTATCAAGCAATAAAAACTGAATGCTTTGACGATTCATTCACCTTAGATTCTAGTTCATTTTTATTAAGCAACGATATTCTTAATGTTACCTACATGATCAAATCTAAAATTCAAAATGAAACTGAATATACAGACGAGTGTCTCGAATATCTTCAAACTTTTTACAAAACTCAAAATAGCGAATGCTTTTATCGAACTTTTATAAAGTCCGAAGATTTAAATAAAACATACAATTTCTATCAAGTTATAAGTCCTTTAACTGAAAATTATTTTTTATTAAGTTATAAGCTGGTAAATAAAACAAAAAATTTTTTGTTTTTTTCATCGAATTGGACGACTTGTTTTGGAAATCCAGACGCTCCCTCAAATTTAACGATTAAAACAGACGATAAAATCCTTTCTTTAAATTAGAAAAAACCACTCATTACAAATTCACCTGATATTTGTTATTATAAAATAATTAGACAATTTCTTTATAATTCCAAAATTGATGATTTTATAGTAACTGAAACAAGATTTAATTTTTCAGGTGACGATTTAAAAAGAGATTTTCTAGTGGACATTTATGCATATAACGATGTCGAGTGTTATATAAATGAATATCCAGTTGCTAGATATTGTTCAGAAACCGGAACAAATACATCACGTAGTGGTTCACTCAGATATGTTTATCCAGCTGAACCTTTAACTACCACAACATTAACAACAATAGCAACAACAACTGTAACAACGAATTCAAGAGATAACAAGACCGCTACTATGAATCAAATCCCAATTTTTAATTTATTTTTTATTTATTATTTTATGTTTGTCCTATCATAAAAAAAATACAATAAATCAAAATGATTAGAAAAATCTCTCAAAAAATTTTTTTTTTATAGTTGACATAATAAATTGATATTTTTTGTATTATTTGCCTAAATAAAAAATCTTTTAAATCCAATATGTTTTGAATTTTCCAGAAGTAACAGTAAATTCAAAATTTAAAATTAAGTTAAGCGGTAAAAACTAAGATTTTATTGAATTTTTATTTTTCTCCTTCACGACCGAGCGCTTCGTAGATATCCTTTTTACAGAGCCGTTCGCTACACTTGCTTCAATGTCCCTTTCGGAGCCCTTATTTTTAAATCACCACGATTCGCAAGCCTGATTATCTCAAATATATATATTCAATTCAGCCGAAGAGACTATTGTCAAGCCCATTATATGGGTCGGTTGAATCCATTTATTAATAAAAAAAAGAATAATAATAAAAAAAAATTTACACATAAAAATCAAGTTAATTAATTTAACAATAAAAAACTTTAAAATTCACATCAAATTTTGGAAATAATTTAAAAAATTTTATAAAGATAATATTTATATTGTTCTCAATTCGTTGATTAAAAAAACTAAAGTTCAAATTAATATCTTTCAAAAAAAACGCGTTTAAAAATTTTGAATAAAAATAGCCATAAGTTCTCTCCATATAATCATTAAATCTCCCTTTTGTTGGAACAATGTACATATTTTTATTTCTTAAGTTGTATGTAACAGTTTTAATAGCACAATTCTTGTTTAAAGAATCTTTAAGGTTCGTCGGACTGTTTTTTTGATTACAAACTTTGTGAATAAAACGTGATATTCTCTTAATAAGTCTATGTTGATAGCAATCAAGCCTATATTTATTGAGCTCAATGTTTACTCGATTAAAGTCTTCTAAAGATGAAACAGATAACTTAAAATTCAACAGCTTTTGAGTACAATAGTAATAAGTATTTGTAAGTTTTTGAATTGTTTTTTTCGGAAAATATATAGTCAACGATGAGCAATAGTCAAAGTAAGGAAGGATAAACGATTTATAAAACTGTAATCTTACTTTGTGCGATAAATAAAATAAACTTTCAATTGAATAGAGTCTTTTGTTTATTGAATTTCTTATCTCGGACACATACTTTTGAAATGATAAATTGTTGTCAATTGTAATACCCAGCAGCTTAAAGGAGTTAACTAATTCAACATTGTTCTTGTCAACATTTATACTCTTTGGTATACATATATTTCTCTTGTTTGTCAAAAACATTATTTTTGTTTTGTTCCAATTGATATCAATACGATTAAATTTACACCATTCAATAAGTTTCTTAATTGAACAAGAGAATTACGGAGGATAACTCATTACCAACTTTTAAGATTGTTGCATCATCAGCAAATGATTTAACCATAAAATCACTTAAGTACTTGACAATATCGTTTATAAATACTAAAAACAGAAGTGGTCCAAGGACACTTCCTTGTGGTACACCAAGGTTAATAGCCATTGAATCAGAAACACAATCGTCTATTTTAACAAATTGAGATCTATTTTCGAAATAATTTTTAATTAGATCTAGTGCCATAACCGAGAATCCATATTTTTTTAATTTCAGCAATAGAAGGCGAGGATCAACAGAATCAAATGCCTTTCTAAAGTCTATGAACAGTAATAGTCCAATTGAACGTTTACTTTTTATCTTGTTAATCTCACTAATAATTTCATGAAGAGCTGATTCGCAACTGTGATTCGATCTAAAGCCATGTTGATCATTTGTAATAATATTGTTATCATTTATATAGGCTAAAATTTGCTTATGGATAAGTTTCTCGAATAATTTTGCCATCAGTGGTAGAATAGAAATCGCCCGATAATTGTTTAAATCATCATTTGAGCCTTTGTTTTTATAAAGAGGTAAAATAATAGCAGTTTTCCAGTCATTTGGTATGGAACAAGACATAATAGAACAATTAAATAAATATGCAATAATTGTTCTCAATTTTAGAGATGATGATTTTAAAATTTTTGTTGGGATTCCACAAATGTCTGGATTACTTGAAGATGGTAATGGCGTTAAAAGGTCATTAAGCTCATTCGCTGTTGTAAAACTGAATTTAAATTTTGTTTCTTCGACTTTAAATTGATCAAATTGGCCATCAATAAAGTTTGTACACTCCTCGATTGTTGAGTTTGAAGATGAGGATATTGATGCGAAGAAACGATTAAAAACATTACAGAGCTCGTTTTTGTCATTTGTCATTCTACCATTATAATTAACATGGCTGATGGGATTGTTTGACGATTTGTCTGATTTGACGCTTATCTTTGAAGAATAAAATTCCCAAAATTTTTTTGAGTTCCTAAAATCACTTACAGATTTGTCTTTGAAATACTCAATCATCTGCTCATCGTTATAGTCATTAAATAACTTATTGTAATAGACAAACATTTCTTTATCTTCAGGTAAGCCAGAACGAATTGAGCGTTTATAGTTTGAGTCTTTCAGGTGCCTAAGTCTAAGCAGTTTTTGTCCATACCATGGAAATTGGTTGATATTTTTAAGGCTTATTTCACGGAGTGGTGCAACTTCATCAACTATTTTTAGAATAATATTTTTTAAATTCGACCATTTATCATCAATTGTACTTGATTCTTTTAATAATTTAAAGTCTGTATTGTCAATAGTTTCTACAATTTGAGCCATGTTGGCAGCTGATAGATTTCTACATTTGATTTTGTGAAATGTGTTTGAAGGCTTTTTAATCGATAGTTTTGCAACAACAATATGATTGTCACTAAATGGGCAGTCAATTAATCTGAGTCATCAATTAAATTACCATTTTGTGGCAATAAATCAATAAGTGTTGATCTGCTTTTACTAATGCTTGACTTTTTGAAGAATCTGTTTGCGATTCGTGTTGGCTTTTGTACATAGTTCACGAGATTGTTATATTTTGTAAAGTCTTGGATATTTGAGTTCACGATGTTTGTGTTGAAGCCCATATTAAGATCACCAATAATAAATAATGGGTCGTTTAAATTTAACGAATGAATAAAGTCGTCAAGTTTCTCCAAGAAATATTGTTCTTTCAAGTTCGGCGCACGATATGAATAATCAAAATTAAGTTTTTGATTTTTTAATTGTATTTGAAAATAAATGAGTTCCATTTTTTCAAGTATAATCGATTTTGTAACGTTTATGTTGTTTTTAATGAATATTAACAAGCCGCCCCCATGCCTTGTTCGATCAAGTCTAATTTTGATGTAATGGTCGTTTTTATAGAATGAATTTGAAATTGAGTCGTCTAGTTTTGTTTCACTTAATAGAAGTATGTCAAATAATTTAGTATTTAGTATCTCATTAACTTCATAGAGATGTTTTAAGATTGAATTGATATTCAAGTGAAACAATTGAAATTTTCCATAATTTTTACAAAATTTTTGGAGGTTTTTTAAGATAGACAATGAGTATTGTTAATTGATTGATCAACATGACAAGCTAGTCAGTCGTGTTGTAAAATAGAATTTATTTCAAATTTTCTTATCTCGTTAGCAATTTCAATTCTTTTGCTTGAAATATTACTTTGTGTTAAATCAAATGATCGATTAAACCCATGATATTTGGCATATTGGCATACAAAAACTCCACAATCTGTATCATTATCTATTTGTTTCGGGTAATTAAAGCTTGAAAGAACTGGCCAATCAGAGCAAGACTTAAGACTCGTTACATACTTTGATAGCTTTGTTGTTATTTTTTTAGCAAAATTCAAGTCAATTTTGAAAATAGAATCATAAAACGATATAGTTTTTTTTGAGGTATTGAAGATCAAAAGTGACCAGTGATTTGTGTTGATAAAAAGTGGAAAGAAAATTAATTGACAACAAGAGTTATTTAGTTTTTCATAACACTTAGTAATACCTCTCAAGTCGGTTGATAAAATTTTGTTAATTAAAATAGAGTCAATTGAAAAAGCTTTAAAACTATCAATTGAGTTGCACAATAAGTTCAAATAAAAATTAATTAAATTATCATTTAATTTTTGACAATTTACAACTCAGTGAAGATCGCCTTGGAATATTTTAAACCCGAGGCCTTTAACAATTATAGGATCGATTGTTTTTATTTCAATAGTATCATCACTCAAATCGATTTCTTGAGAAGAATAAATCTTAAGCTTATAATTAATTTTATTTTTCTCATGTAAAGTCAAGGACTTGTTTAACAAGGACGAACTAGTGGCTGGTTTTGGCAAATTTGCGTTCAAGTTTACATTTGTTGACTCATTTTTTGAACTTGTTGGTGGTACAGTCAAAGACTTGTTAGTTGTTTTTGACTCTAACGTCGGCTGGTTCAAGACTTGACTTGACTTTTGCTCACTTGGATTCAAAATTGACGAACTAGTGGCTGGTTTTGGCAAATTTGCGTTCAAGTTTCCATTTGATGGTACAGTCATTGATTTATTCTTATTTAGACCATTAGCCAGCTTTCTTTTTTGTATTTATAAATCTTTAATTTACGGTTTGTTGCTGGTTGATGTAGACGTTTTCAAATTCTTTATAGGATTTTAGTTTATATGACACTTAGCGTGTTTTTAACATTTTCTTCACTTCCTAATTCACACACTAATGGAGCCGGATAATTCGATCTGATTGATTTTAGTCGATTAAAGTATATTGGACTTGGTTGTTTCAACGAATTAAATAGACGTTTAATTTGTTGATTTTCATCGCCTGTAGTACAAAGCCCGAGTATAACGATTTTTCTTTTAAAGTTTTCGCGTAGTTTTAACTCACCATCGATTGTTTTTAAGAATGACAAATTGAAACAATCAGTGAATTTGACCAAGTTTGTATTACGGCTTTTAGACCATTTAACGTTTGGCTACACGACGTATTTAACCAAAAAGAATCTATGTTTATTAATGAAGATAGAAAATAATTAATTTCTCTTCCCTTATCTTGAAGATTTTTTAATTATCTATCTAGATGATTTTGAGAACTACACTGTTGTTGAGAATGATCATTCATCCTGATAAATTGAACAATTTGAACGGATTGAGAGACTAAATGCACTTAAAACACTTGTCTTTATGGACAAGTCGAATTTTAACACCGAGTTGAGTTTTGGCACGATTTAAATCGATAAAAGCGATTTAAAAAAAAAAAAAAAATTATGATTTTGAATTAAATTGATTATCTCAAATCAGTTTCATTTGGTGTCGAATGGTTGCGCCCATCTTGAATTACAATGCACTATATGTAGTTCACACCGCTAAATTTTCCTAAGCGCCGGCGAGACCTTACCAAACTTTCGATACTTATCCAGTACCGCCAATTATACGTTTGGGAACAATAAAATTACTCGGGTAAATTATATTCAGACTAAGAAATTTCTATTCGAAAAATCTTAAATGATAAGATTAATTCTTTTCTAGAATCTCTCTTATCAAAGCCTGGGTTAAGAACTTTATATTTCAAAAGCTCTTCTTATAGAGTACTTCATTTTCCAGAAGCACATAAGTATGGAAAACTTCGTATTTCAGATGCTTTCCTCAAACAGCTAAACGTTCACTCTATAAAACTCCCTTTATTTAAGCGTGTTAGCAATATTCAATTCATTCAAATTGCTATTGAAATCTTTATTTTTCAAACCAGATGTTATTTTACTCAGGAATGGAACTTTTGTTCGAAATAAACTTTGCTACAAATCAAGCCTGAATTAATCAATTACTAAAAAAGATCCTAAACTAATGTATGCTTAAATTAACAAGAAAAAGTCCTATATTGAAAAATACCTAAGCAAGCTAGACACTAACAAGTGTCCTGGTCCCGACAGTGACATTCTCCCATTCTAAAAAACTGTTCGATGGCGTTCTCAAAACCTTTGTCAATTATTTTCACTAAGTCTCATTTAGATGGTTGCTTACTAGACAAGTGGTAAGTAGGTAATATCACACCAATTGATATTAAGGGTTCGAGAATAGATGCTTCAAATTACAGACCTGTGTCATTAACATCCATAGTAGGAAAAATAATGGAAAAAATAATAAGAGATGAACTCATGATGTACCTTATAGAAAACAAATTTATAAGTGAAAAACAACACGGTTTCATACCTAAGAAATCATGTACATCTAATCTTCTAAGTCACTAATTATTTAGATAGAGGATACCTTATAGACATCATATACACCGATTTTTCAAAACAGTTGATAAAGTCTCAAATGTAAAACTCCTGGCAAAACTAAAATCATATGGGACCATTGGGACATCAAACGTATGAGTGGATCAAGTTGTTTCTCTCGGGGAGAAAACAAAGAGTAGTTCTAGGCGACGTGATGTCAAAGTGGGAAGCTGTTAATAGTGAAGTACCTCAAGGATCAGTACTTGATCCGATACTCTTTACAATATTTATAAATGATTTGCTTCAAATGCTTCAATTTACAACTTTATCTTACGCCAACGATCTTAAACTTATCTGGATTATGAGTAAAAATACCCTTAGTACAGAGAGTAATCAAAATAATTTAAATGCCCTGGTATTAAGAGTGGTCAACAGAACTCAATGTTTTAAAATGTAAATCGATCTACATAGGAAAAAATCGAGAAAAGAAAGAGTATAGAATTACATGTGAAAAAGATCTTGGAGTTAACCAATGATTTAAAATGGAATAAGCAATGTGTATCCGCTTCGGCAAGAGTGAAAAGAGCCCTAGGTCAAATTAAAAGTTCTTTCACTTATCTATCCAAAGAAACAATTATTCCGCTTTATACTGCCCTTGTAAAGCCGCACTTGGAATATGCCTTAAGCTCATGGTCACCACATACGAAATCTAACATTAAGATTCTTGAAAGAGTTCAAAAAAGAGCTACAAAACTTGTGTAAACAATTAAAAACAAACCATATGAACAGAGGCTTAAAGAATTAGGTATGAATAGTCTTGAGGATAGAAGAACTTGCGGTGATCTAATTCAAATGTTCTAAATTGTAAAAGGCTTGGAACAGTTTTATTAGTCAATGGCGTAAACTATGCAAAAAGTCTGAATCTTAAGGTATGTAGAGCGAATAATTTTAGGCTTGTAAAAGAAAACACCAAAATCTCAAATAAATTCCAGTTTTTAACAAACAGAATCGTACCCGTTTGGAAAAGCTTGTCAAATGAGTCATTATCGGCAAAATCAATAAATAGTTTTAAAGCATTCATTGACATAGAAGTTTTTTTGAAAAAATAAAACAAAGACTGCAAAAGCTCCTTTCTGGGCTAAGCGCTTCTCTTGCGCTAGTATATATATTTATACTGCAGTTCTACTACTACTACTAATCTGAAAAATTCAACTGAATTTTTCACAAACAAACAAAGCTATGATGAACCCTTTTTAAAATTATGAAACAATCAAACAATATCATAGCTTTCTTGTATAAAATTTAATTGATCTTTGGATATGATACTAAAATTAGTGTTTAAGATTACTTTAAATTGCTCTTAAATCTAATTGTAAATTACTTTAAAAAAAAAAAAGTGACTAAAATTTATTTTATTGTTTTTTTTAAAGATATTCAGAAGGAATTCTAATAAAATATATACCGACCCTAAAAACTACCAATTTCTTTTTTTTATTTAACATATTTTATTGAATCTTAACATGGAAAAATAAAATGTTTTTAATACTTAAGAAATTAAAAAAAAATAATAGCGGGTAAACTTATGAGATCAATATTTTAAATCTTCTTTCTGATAGAATAACTCAATAAATAGAATTTCTATTTTGACATTAGAGGAAAGTACACTGTAATTTTTTTAGGCGAAGATTTTGAAAATTTTTATTTAACTCCGCTTTAGACCAAAGATATGTGCACTTTAAAGCGTAATAGTTACGTTTTGATACGAAGTTAGCACGCTTAAGAAAATTATTTAAAAAATTAAACCTCATTGAAGCGTAGAAGGTGAACCCAAATGCGTAGGCGGTATAAAGTGTAAAACACACTTCGCTTTAAAGCGCAGAATATTCGCTCTAGAGTGTTTACGCTTTTGAGTAGAAAAAATGCCTATAAAAAGGGAATATTTTCTGTATTTTTTCAAATATTTATTTTTTAATTTTCTTTTATTCTTTTTAGATTGATTTCCAAATAGGCAAATTACAAACGGTCCAAAATCCTAAATCAAAATGTCAAAAGAAAACCGTCTTACTTATTATAAAAGGCATGTTATTAGTATTTTTTGTCTACAGATTTTTCTTAGTTTTTAATTTTTTTTTAAGATTGATTTCTAAATATTATTTTAAAAACTAAAAACTTCAAAACAAAAATCTCAATTCAAAATGCAAGTCAGATGATGCAAACCGATAAATTTAATTGAATAATCAAATACAATGAATATTACTTGAAATATTTTTTTAGGAAATTTACCTTATAATATTTTTTTTTAATATTTCTAAAAATTGTATTTATTATTTATTTTTAAATTTTGTAAAATTAGATTTCTTATTTTTTTTAATTTTACTTATTCCTTTTTTATTCCTTTCCTTATTCATTTTATATTACTTATTTTTTGGCTTAATTAATCTCTTTATTAAAAAAAATTTTAAAAATTGAATTTTTTTCTTAATTTTTAATCCCTTCCAATCCTTAATTAATATTAAATAACTAAAAATCGAGTTTGATTTTTTATTTTTGAAAAAGAAAGTTTTTCACGCATTTAAGTGAACTCCTTCCTCTTTAAAGGGAAATTTTTACTCATTTTGGCGAAGTTATTTACGCATATAGAAGAAGTTTTTTTATATAAAAGCGAAGTCACTTCGCATTAATGAGAATTTATTTTCTCCCAAAAGTGATATAAAGCTCGCTTTATACTGTAAAGATTCTTCGCATTAATGCGTAAAAGACTTCGCATTTGGGATGCGTTACTTCAAAATCACTCTAATGCGTAGTAATCTTCGCCTAAAAAAATTACAGTGTATTAGCTTTTTCTTCTATTTTAAAGAAAAAGCTAATAGCTTTTTCTTCTAAATTAAAGAAAAAGATTTGTTGAGTTGTTTGAACTATTGGTGGAAGAGTTGAATGGTCAGCTGGGCCATTCAACTCTTCCACCAATAGTTCAAACTCCAATAGTTTAAAATTTAGAAAATATCTTCTTTATATAATTTTCAAATTTGATCATATTTTGAATTTTTATAATTAATAATGAATCAACGTGAAAGAACGAATAATAATTCTGATTTTCAACTTCATCGTCCATTTAATACTCAACGTAATCGCCCAGCTGACCATTCAACTCTTCCACCAATAGTTCAAACAACTCAACAAATCCAACAAAATTTGGAAATCCAAATCCCACCTGATGAGTATGAAATCCCGCCTGCAATTAAACAGACCCCCAAAAAATAACTCTCAAGATAATCATCAAGAACGAAGAAGTAATTTAAAATAAATAATTTTTTTGATTTTAATAAAATTTTAATTTTAGATCGTTTATGCTGCGTAAAACGCTTAGAAAAACTCTTGAAGGCTATAAAAATATCATGAAGCTCCTTACCTTTTTTTTATGTTTTACATATTTTTTTTGTTATATAGCATTTTCATCATCAAATAAAAACTAAAAAAAAAATAAATATTTTTTAAAAATTCTCAATTTTTTAAGGTTTGAGTTTACTATAATATCTTGAATTAGAGACTATCTTGTCTTTATTTGCGCCATCTGAGGCTTTACACTTGTACTTGCAAAGCCGGGAAATTAACCGATAAAAAAAATGAGATTAATTTATTGTAATTAAATTTGAAATTAATTTTAATTCTAAGCCAATATTTTTAATAAAGAAAAAAAAATTTTTAGATATCAAAAAAAATATAATTTATCAATTAAAGATTTTTTTATTAGCGGCTAAATAATAATTAAAAAGGAATTATTAAAACGACTTTAGTCTTTTATATGTTTTTATTTTTTTTCTCATTGGATCAAAATTGATCCAGCTTGGTCTTCTGAGCAAAAAAAAAACTTTGGACGTATAAGAGTTAACCGGCCATACAGAGCCTCTTTTAGCTTCAAATTCAAAATTTGATCTCCCTTTAATTCGTTGTCGACACTTAATAAAGGTTAACTGAAGTTTTTGATCAATTCGCTCGATTCGCTCAATTCAAAACACTAATACTAATTTATTTCAATATCAAACTATTGAGTACATGAATTTAAAAAAATTTAAAGAAAAAGCTAATAGTTTAGATTTAATATGAGCTCTAATTTTTCTATTTCTATTTGCTTAATTAAGTTTCTTTTTAACTAAAATTTAGAAAATATCTTCTTTATATAATTTTCAAATTTGATCATATTTTGAATTTTTATAATTAATAATGAATCAACGTGAAAGAACGAATAATAATTCTGATTTTCAACTTCATCGTCCATTTAATACTCAACGTAATCGCCCAGCTGACCATTCAACTCTTCCACCAATAGTTCAAACAACTCAACAAATCCAACAAAATTTGGAAATCCAAATCCCACCTGATGAGTATGAAATCCCGACTGCAATTAAACAGACCCCCAAAAAATAACTCTCAAGATAATCATCAAGAACATATTTATGATAAAACGAAATTAATTAAAAATTAATTTTAAAAATGGCAACTAATTTACGTTTTTTCCCTACATGTAGTTTTGGTAAAGTTTTTTTTAGAGAAAAAACGAACGAATTGACGAATTGCTTCAATTTCAATAGCTTTTATACTTTTATAACTATTTATAACATTTTAACGGACTAATAAATAAAATTGATTTTGATTGTAATGAAAATCTCATAATTTCAGCCAATTATTGCTCATTTTTTTTAAACAGAAAAAAAGAAGTTCTTTTCGTTCACGACAGACATTGCTATCAAACTTTTTTAATAGATCATTCTTTTAAAATTTATCAAAGTTATTTTAAGGTAAAAATAAAAGATTTTGTTTACGTTGAAAAAGAAATAGAAATATTTGCATTTGATGACGATACTTTAATTCATATTATTTTTCCAGCGAATGATCTATTAAATAGTGAAATAAAAACAAAATTTTTAATCGGTCACACTGACGTGATCAATTGTCTATGTATTGTTGACAAAGATCACATACTCAGTGGTTCTAATGATACAACTATAAAGCTTTGGAATATATTAACATTGAAATGTGTGCGAGAATTTAATGGACATTTTGATTTTGTTAATTGTCTTGAGCTTTTTAGTACTGGTAAAATGTTTTTCAGTGGATCAGACGATACAACAATAAAGTTGTGGGACATAGAATCGGGAGAATGTTTGAAAACTTTTTCAAGTCACCAAGATAGAATAAAAAATGTACCAGAGTCTGAATTCGGCCAACTTTTTAGTTTATCAAAAGACGGAGTCTTAAGAATATGGGACGTTAAAAGCTGTTCGTGTTTATTTTCTTATACAGGTGAAGATGGAGACAATATTAATTGTTTTAAGATATTAGAATCTGGAAAGTTATTGCTTGGGACAGGAGATGGCTTTATTAAAATATGGCCAAAGCCTAATCCTGAAACCGAAGATGAAAATACAAATGTACACGTGGACGACAAATTTGTAGAATATGGCTATAAATATATTAAAGAAGAAAATAAAGATGAAAAAAATTATAAAAAATCTGACTCATTCTGTAACATTATTTAAATTTTTTTTTATATTATCTATTTTCTTAATAAAATTGAAACAAATCTTTTTAGTTAATTCTTAGATTTATTAAAATGCGTCATTTGAAATATCTTTTTTCGTTTTAAAATTCCATTTAAAATTAAAATTACAAATAATTATAAACTAAAAGTAAAATTAGTTAAGATTGTACAAAAAGTCGTTTCTTTCTGTGAATACAGAATGTTTCAAAAGTTTAGAATAATTCAAAGTTTTTTAATATTTGAAGTGGCCACCCTTAGCTATATAACAAACAGCGACTCTTTTCGCATAGAATTTTATAAGTTCTTTGCGTAATCGGTTGAATTTGATTGACTATAACATAGGCTCCAAGAAAGATTGTAGCCTGAGAAGTAATAAATATCAAAATCAATTAATAAATCTTTAAAATGAATATAAAAATATATCATTATGAGTAATGGTTTATGAGAAAATGGAGTTTGAAATTTTGAAAAAGTGTCAAATTTGACACGCCGGTCCTTTGAGTTTTGAGAAATACAAGTAAAGATTTCACAGTGACCGCAAATCTGCTATTAGTTTTTGGTTGTAAGTCTTTTTTTAATTTGCTATTTCCCATTCCTTTTAAAAATTACGATTCCAACTAGAAATTATTAAAATGTTATTTTACTTAAAAAAGAAAATGATTTCCTACGGTTCTTATTTTTTTAATTAAAACTAGCTTGAGCAAAATATATTTAGATTCACAATCTTTAATAGAAATTAAGCTCAGACCTCAATTGGGATCAATATCAACTCCAACCTTTGAGTCGCTTTTTTAAACCAAAAAATAAATGTTGCACTTGAAATATTATAATTTCTTCAAATATCGAAGATTCTAAAATTAAAAAAAAAATTTAAAACATAATTTTGCATAAAATGCAACAATATTTCCTTTGAAATATCATATACCCTTTTGGAACAAACAAAAAAAAATTTAAAATTATTTTTTTGTTGTAATTTTATTAGATTCAAAAAAAATGAAATTATTAAATTTTTTATTTTCTATCATTTCTCAAAATAACTTGAAAAAACAAGCATCATACAAAAGCTACGCCTTCGAACTTTAAATAAAAAAAAATATTTGGTAGAGTCAGGCAGTTACTAGTTTGCTCTAAAATTGAGAAAATCCAGATACTGAATTTAAAAAACTATAAAATCTTAAAAAACAATTTTTTACTTTTAAAATAATTTTCATTTCTTATTCTAGAAAATTTTAGTCTAAAAAAAATTAAAAAGATGCCAGCTTTACATAAAGGTATGGGTAAAATCCTAGAGGGTATTTCAAAATACCAAAAAACAATTCAAAGTGAATTATTGCCTCTATTCAGAGAAATTCTTGATAAACCAGCGCCCAAAATGGCTATTGTAACTGGTACAGACAGTCGTATTGTTGCTTCTCGTTTATTACAAGCTCAACCTGGTACTTTTTTTCTAATTCGTTCGCCTGGTAACTTTATTCCTAAATATGAATCGTTGGATACCAGTGTCGCTAGTGGTACACCAGCTGCTTTAGAACTAGCTTGTGTTAATAACAATGCTAATACAATAGTCGTTTTAGGACACTCTGATTCTAAAGTAAGAGACACAAACAAACAAAAAATAATTTATTTAAAATATATATTTTTTTAAAGCCTTTGAACATGTTGTTTGACATGAAAGATAATTTAGAAGAACATGAATCGAATAATCCAAGCGCTTTAAAGAAATGGTTGATCCTAAACGGAAAAGATTCTGTTGTTAAATATAAAGAATTCGAAAAGAGTGGATTTAATAAATGTTTGACATTTTCCGAAGGTGAACCAAATCAATTCGATGCCTATATAGATCCTGATAATAAATTTAGTCCACAAGATAAATTTACAATGATTAACACTTTGAAACAATTGAAAAATGTTAATAATTATAATTTCTTAAGAGATAGAATAACCAAAAAGTTGCTTCGTGGTTATGCTTTATGGACTGATATTACAACTAATGATGTTTATATGTTTAGTTATAAAGCTAAACGTTTTGTTAAAATAGACGAAAGTACTTATAATGATTTGTATAAAGAATGTGATACAATTAATCAATAAATGTATTCAAATCTCATTAATTAGGCATTCAGATAAATAAACAAATTGGCATTTTTTAATTTTTTTGTTCTATTCATTCTAATTTTTAATTAAATGAATTCGAAAAAAAAAATTAGATTTTAAAAAATTTTTTTAAAACTTTTATTTAGTCTTAAAATTATTATTATTATTAGTTTAATAAATTTATTTTAAATAATTATGTTATTGTTTTATTTTTCACTGTGGCCCAATTTTACTCAATTTATTTTGATCGTAGAGCATTAAGCTAATTTTGTGGCTCTATAAAAATTCTGAATTCTAAATGGGTAACTTATTTTACCACTTAAATTTTTCGTTCATCTTAAAAATTACTACATTTTATAAAAATACTTATTTGCATAAAAATTTTTATCGATCATAATCCTGATTTTGGTTTAGTTGCTCTCTTCTTTTTCACCAAATTGAATTGAAACAAATATTCATTTTTACTAATTTTTCTTTACTGAAATCAATACAATATGAACACATATGTAATCTTTTAATTAAGCTTCACCAGCAAAATTCATTGTTGTTCGATTCAGTAAATTCTATAAACCCAACATTTTCATAATTACAGACACAATTAATTAGAGATGGTCAAAAGTCAAAAAGTCTAAAATTAGCGGTCGGATATAATCGGAGATTTTTTTTTTAGGTGAAAAGTTTGACTTTTTCATTTTTTATTAATTTTTGTTTTAACTTTTTTCTGATGCTAGTTGAAAGTTTATAGTTTTGCTTGAAATATGAGACGATTTTCTACAAGAAAATATGCGAAAAAATATATAGTCCAGATATTTAACGAGTCGGAAAGTATCGGTACGTAAATCCTTATTTTTTTTTATTTTGATGAGTTTGCAGGATGAGAAAAGCATCCGACGGTTTAGATAATATTTTTGCAACACCTTTGAATGAAAAAAACTAAAAGAATTAAAAAAAATTAGTGCAAACATTACTAAAATTTAGTTAATTTTGAAACTTTTTACTACATTTTTCCATTAAATATAAACATTAGAGTCAAATAAAAAAATAAAAAAAATTTTATTTTTTGAAATTTTTCATGATGTAATAATCATCTAAAGTAGCGACTATTTCGACAGTTCAGTCTCTTTTAACGAAAAAAGCTTTTATTTCTTAAATTTATTTTACTTTTTTTAAAAAAATTGTTGATTTTGTGGAGAAAAGTTCTAAAGTGTAGGACAGATTATTTGCATTGTATTATTTTGGAGAAATTTATTTGATAGAATAAATCAGGAGCAGTCTCAAAAGTGCAGTTAACAAAAATATGTCCATTTTCAATCAGTTTTAAATTTTTTCAGTTCCAAAGATAAGAAATCTTTCTTTGTCATCTTTTCCTGAGTCGTAAAGTAAAAATTTATTTCAAAATAAACATTATTATTTGTACGAACGAGGTGGATTCAGAATTTATAGTTAATGTAAGGGGAAAAAAGGAACACTAACTAAAGAGGAAATTTGATAGAAAAAAATTTGTTTTATTTATTTATTTATTTACTTAAATTAAAATTTAAATTAATTTTAAAAAAATTCAATTTCTTCCTCAAAATCAATAGACATGTAACATATCTTATTAGTATTCTCAACACACCCAGATGTCTCAAAATCAAAGCTTGGTATATCAGCTGGATATTGATCAGTCACTGGCAAATCAATTAACTGATTTAGAAAGTCTGTACAATAAGCCAAATTAAAATAAGGCGACATTACTGAAATATTCCAATTAACTCTCTTTGAAAAAATTTTCATTTCAGCCACTATACCAGCCTCAATCAATTTGGATTGACTTTGTTGAATCGAACTTGGTCCACTGGTAGACACAATCGGACTTGAAGCGTCGAAATTATTCAAAGCTCTTCGTAATACTACATGGCAAATTTCATTGGTTATTAAACGTGTCATATTGAGTCTAAATATTTCCAATCGCTGTTTAAAATCGAATTTTGTTGGTAAATCTCTCAAAAATCTCTCAATTGATTTTAGGCCAATGAATACATTATGAATACCAGCAAACCCATTTAGACGATAGTCAGCAAAATTGTAAAATTTTAATGTTAAGGCTTCAAAATTGAAATTAATTTCCTGAGAACCAATTATTGAGTTAACAGCTGATTTAATCCCTTGAGTTATTCTCTCACTTGATTTTATGCGATCAAATAGATTAAATAAATCTGGTTTAAAATCAAACTCAGGATTGTTGACTATGGTGAGACTTGGAAGAATTTGGAAGAAAAAATCCCATGTTGATTTTTTCTCTAATAGTGATTTTGAAAAATGAAGCGACAAAGTCAATTGAGCCAATTGATCTTGTGTTTTGACTCCATCTTTTGTGTCTTTTAAAAGTCCATAGAGATAATCAAAAATTTTAATATTGTGATTATCTTTCACGAAATATGGATTTAGCCCTAAATTGGAAATTATTGCATCTCTAAATTTAAAAGCAGTTCTTTCTTCTTGATTTAAGTAGTCAATTTTGGTCTTAGCCGAAGAAAATTGAATTAGATGTTCATCATTAAATTTTTTGAAATCAAAATCGACTTTTTCTGCTAGTTTTTCGAAATTATTTATGAAAACATTGGCTGCCATTTTAGTTGATGAAAGTTAAGAAAGCTTTTTTTCCAATCTAAAAAATTCTAGTTTAAATTTTGGTGTCAAAAATAAAGACTTTAAACAGAAATATCTATCGACAAGGCTTATAAATAGCAAATTAATAGCTTGGGATTGAAAGTTTTTTTTGGAAAATTTAATAATCATAAAAATGAGATCTTTTTATTAAGGATTTCACTTCGTCTGAAACAAATTGAAAAATCCAAATTATGAAAAAAAGAGTGTTTGGATTTAAGCGTTTATAAATTTTGAATGAATTCTAGAATCCAACACATCGAAAAATAAATGTTTGGATTAAAAGGATTTTTATTTTTGCTGGTGCTTTTTTTTTGTTGAAAATTATGTCCTTTTTTTTTAATGCAACTTTTATTGCGTTTTTTTACGCAATAAATGTTGCACAATTTCCAAAAAGTACTAGCAATTTTTAACAAAAAAAAACAATAGCAAAAATAAAAAAGCTTATAGTCTAAAAATTTAAAACTGGAAAAAAAAACTAAATTTTGTGCTAGAAAAAAGACCAACTCTGGGCTTTTCTATTGGAAAAAAGGTTCAATATGACATATCCTCTAAAAAAAATTAAAAATCTGTTATAACATGGAATAGATGGGAAGTTATCCATATAGAGTTAACCAAAAATTCAACTTTTTTTTTAGAGTAGAAGGTAAAGGTTTCGGTAGCGATATTCGTTAAAAAATACTGAACTTTCTAAGATTAAGATCGCATCATAAAAAATTAAATGACTCTTTAATATCTCTGAACGAAAAATTTTCAAATGAAATTTTTTGCCATGTTTTAATTGGACAAAATCTTACATACGTCCCTATTGATGACAAAGGCATCCTAATTTTTTTGCCTTTTCTTCTAGAGAGCTCTCCTCGATTTTTTCAAAATATCTCTTAAAAATTAGATAAAATACAAGTTTTAGGGCTAAATATTTTTTTGAAAAATTTTTATTTTTATTAACACAATCTCTTTGTTAAAAAAAAGGCTTTTGCTGTAAATAGATTCATGTTTGTGGCTAAAAATTTCTAACTCTTTTTGGGCTAATAAACTTTGCATATGCAACGAAAAATCAATATTTAATTAACTTGCCGGAATGGATTCTAGGGTGACTAAAAAAATTATTTCAGAATTGATTTTACTCACTAGGGATTAAGTTTATTGATTGTGTGAAAGAAATATTTTGTTGAAACAATAATAGCATAAATCTTTGACAAATCTGATTTAAGGTAAAGTTCTCCTAAATCATAAACGATAGTTTAAAGTTTAGCGGTTTTTGAGCCCTAATAACTCAAATCTATTCTAATAAAAATAGTCCAAGAACAATTTGTTTATAAGTATTTATTAAAGTTACAATCAAAATAATTATATTAGTTTTCATCATAGAGTCTAACAACTTTTATTTTAGTTCCTAAATTTGTCATTTCACTTAAATCCAAGTCTATTCTCGATGGATAAACATGTTTTAAATTCGCTTTAGAATCAATTATTTTAACTTGTTGAATTAACAAAGTATTTCTTAATTTTTCATTGTCCTCACAATTATCCAATTTTAATTGCTCAACTTTTTCATCTAAATCTTCTTTTGATCTAATACCCGCTTGTAACATTTCAATGATCATTTTCTCCATGACTTTTTTACACACGTCTAAACT
Source organism: Brachionus calyciflorus (assembly GCA_002922825.1). NCBI lineage: Eukaryota > Metazoa > Rotifera > Eurotatoria > Ploima > Brachionidae > Brachionus > Brachionus calyciflorus. The sequence goes on from NTPY01000418.1 coordinate 1,483,376, forward strand.
TTCTGTGCTTGTTATTTCGACTAGTATGTCACGAGTATCAACTGACATGCGGGTTTTTTCTGCATTTGTCAATGGTGGTAATGAAATAATTGCTTCTGAATCTCTCAAATATGCAAATTTACTCTGTTTTTCTAAAAGTGTTAAGTATTTGTATATGCCGGAAAGTTGATTACGCTTTTTGGCTTTGCGCTCTGCTTCAGCTTCGTCCATTAATTTAAAATAAAATTCACTAGCTTCAATCGGATATTTTCTACCTAATGGAACAAGTTGAATTTGTGTTGGATCGGCTGCGTCATATAATAATTTGTCCTTAACATTAGCCATATCATGTGTAGCTATTGTTGCTAGTGTTCTTTTTTGACATTCATCTTCATGCAATTTGGTCTTAAAATTAAATTTTTTTGATATTTAAAATTGGAACAAAAAACGAAAAATTTTCTTTAATTTTTTTTCTTGAAAATTTTGTTTAACCTATCTTTCCAACTTAAAAAAAAATCTTACTTGAATTGATAGAAATTTCTTTAAATTTCCTGGTGTTTCCAAATCAAGTGATCTAATAATAGCACATAAAATAAACGGTCTAACATCACTAGCACTATCACTAATCATAATTTCTCTACTATTAAAAACCTCATTTTGACAATGATATACTTTAATTAAATCATAATCAACAATTTTATCTGGTTGTGCTTGACTTTTAGCTTTAGCTGTTTTACTCTTTTTATTATCAGCCGGTTTCTTTTTTAATTCCTCAGCATAAATTCTTTCCAAATAATCAATAATTGGTTTCATCTTGCCCTGATCGACTAATTTCTTAAGTCTATTATCCTTAAGTTTATTATCTTTAAGTAATAAGTCCTTAAGTTTAACACATTGACACAAATTGGCCGGGACTTGAGTCAAACAATTATTTTCTAAATTGAATAATTTAAGAGATGGTAAGTCAACTAGAGTATCTGGAACTAATTCGAGTTGATTAAACGAAGCGTTTATTTCACTCAAATTATCAAGTGTTGCCGAGCCCAAATCATTTGGTAAAGTTTTAAAGTTATTTCGACTTAAATTTAAAACGGCTAGTTTAGATAGTCCTTCCAATGGAAATAAACTATCCAATTGATTACCGCTTAAATTAACCGTGAATAAGTCTTTTAAGTTGGATATACTCTCGGGTAGTTTAGTTAGTTTATTATTGGACAAGTCTAAATTTTTCATGTGAATTAATTGACCGATTTCATTCGGTATTTGGGTTAATTCATTTGAATGGCATAGAAATGAGGTTAAATTTTGAATTTGGGATATTTCTGGTGGCAATATAGACAATTTTGTTTTGGCAAGCTCTAAAAGATTGAGATTTTTTAACTTGAATAAATTGTCATCGAGTTTGCCTTGATTGTCTTCGATGCGTTTGGATATTTCGGGACCCATTAGAATTAATTCAAAGCGTTTTGTTTCAAATGCTTTTTGAACTTCGGGCCAAATTGATGTCATTTTCTAAAATAAAAATTTTTGAAATATTTTGAAATTAGAAAAAAAAAAGAACTGGAAAAATTTTTTTCATTTTTATAAATTTGAATTTTGCAACACGTTGAAATTATACCAATTTTTTTTCTTTCAAATAAAAATGAAATTTGCATTTGTCATTTCATTTTTGTTTAGTATTAAACCTTTAAAAGAAATATTTTTGATACATTAAAATATAAAAAAAAAATCAAGTCAAAGTTTGATTTAGGGAATTAAGTTTTTAAAGTTCTGAATTGACTTTGGAAAAATTTCTAGGCCAAGTAAGGTCGAATCATTACTTTACTTAACTTAAGTATTTCATTTATAGTTAAGTTATGACTCGTCTTTGAAAAAAAAATTATTGTCAATTCAAAACTTTATGAAAACTGAATCATTAAAGTGTAAACTTAGATCAAACAATAAAGAACCAAGAAACCATCTTTAGATACACTCAAAATAATAAGGAAATAGCCCTAGTTTAAATAAAAAAATATCTAAAATTCAGATACAGAATATTCATTTCTAAAATGCCTACTCGGAATTTTTTTAAAACACTAAAATACGGACATGTATTTTTTAGATCTTATAGCCACTCCACTATGCATACCAGTAAGTGTGTTAAAAATTGATTTTTCGTTGCATAGGCGCTGGTTTACTGAAGGAAGGCACAGTAGTTGAAAATTTTGAGTGCATATAGAGTTAGAAAATTTAATTTTAAATTTTAGAATAACTTTTTTTTTTTTTTGTTTCGATATATGGGCAATTTTTTTAGAATGAAGTTTTTGCAATTTTATTCAAAATAATAAATTTTAATTTGATTTAATTAAAGGCTATTGAGGTATTAGGGTATTCTTTATTATCGCTTAACGATTAATGCTTCTAAGTTAACAGAACGTCGGTGATAATTATCAATGCTTTTCCTTTTTTTTAGTAATTGTATAGTAATGTTTGATCGAGTAAGCGGGGGAAGTTAAACCGACGTCAACGGTTGTGTCGTCGTTCAAATTTAGTAAAACTTACATTCTTTTATCATTACTTTCGAAAATTTCAAATGCCCCCAATACACTAATACCCTTTTTATTTAAAAAAATTGAAAACTCGAATAAACCTTATCTATGATCAAAAACCATTAAATTTTTGACCATTTATGGAAACTTTAGACTTTTAATTTTGATTTTTTTCCGGAATTAAGTTTTGAAACCTTTTGGTGAGTTGTTCATTGATATTATTTTTTAAAATTTAAATAAAATGAATCTAATAAAGCATTTTATTAAATAAAATTTATAGTGAATTTCAATTATTAATATCATGATAACATATTTGAGTAAAAAAGCGCTTTTATTCGATGAATCTTGAAATTTGCAAAATCATTTTTGTAATTTTGACTTAAGAAAAGCATCCATAAAATCTCTAAAAAAAATAATGACTAAAACTTCTTTCGTATAACTTTTCAGTGCTCTGATACGCATGAATCTACAGTACAAATTAAAACTAACTTGTACGTTTCTTTTCCTTTCCTCTTCTTCAACTCTTCCTTTCCTTTCCTAATAAAGGAAAGGTTTCAAAAAAATACGTTATAAGATATTTGTTTTTATTTATTGTTTTCTTCCGAGGAAAAGGAAAGGAGGGAGAGTCGAGGTTTATTTATTATAAACAAATAGATAAAAAATACTGTAATTATTGCAATTCGCAACAAATTTACTCTTTAGAAAATTTCATTTTTTTCAAATAAAGCGTTTCATTACAAATTTCTATTTTAATTATTTTTTAAAATTCGCTATAAATTTCCGCTACAAAAGTAATCGTTTCCTTCATATTCATTAAGAAAAAGTTAGTTTTGATTTTAAACTCAATTATATTCAAGACAAATTTCAATTAAATATTGGAAATTCTATAAACAATAACAAAAATTCGAAAAAATTTAAAATTCACGTTTTAACAAAAAAAATAATTAATTTTTATTTTTTCACAAAAGGGTTGAAATCTTTGTTAATGTATCATTTAAGTATTTAAACATGAGCAAATGGCTAAATGACCAATGCAAACAAATTGGTTACAAAACACCAACACAAATTCAATATCAATGTATTCCGCTGCTCAAAAAGGGTTTTTTTAAATTTTTTTAAATAATTTTTAAAGTTATATTCAAATTTATTTTATTCGTTGAGAGACAATCAAATTAATTGAGTCATGTAAAAAAAAAATTCAATAAAACAGTTGCTAGTAAAAATTTGGAACTCTCGAAAGAGTCAGATCCTATAATATATGTGCGAAAACGAGTCTCCTTAGTCCTTAAATTAGTGATTGGAATTTTACATTCGACTAAAAATTAGTTAATTAAATTTTAGTTAACTAATTTTTAGTCGGCTAATTTTTAGTCGACTATACTAAATTAGGGCATGAATGAAGAATAACGCGGAAACGGTCTTTTTTTCAGATATTCCATACGTTCTATATATATTCTGAATCGTCTCGTCGAGCTGATCACGAATCTGTGGTCGGTTTGACCTTGACCTTGCTTATTTCAAAAGTTCTAAAAAAAGGCCGTTTTTCTCCATTAAGGTTTCGTTTTTTTACAAAAAATTTAAAAAACGAATTCTCTGGATAAAATTATCCTAGAAAAAATTTTTTACGAAAAAAAAAATCATGCTAAAATCTTATTTTATTAATAAAAAAAGAAATACCGACAAATTAATTGATAATAATAAAAACTATCAATTAAATAAAAAAAATGCAATCTTTTTTTTTCTGTGTTTGTTCTAAAAAAAAATTATCAACTAATAAAAAAAAAAATATTTTTTTTTTTGTTTGTTCTAGCAGAAAAAAAGTTTAATGCCTTACCCTAACCTAAAGCTCAACCTAAATCCCTAATTAAAACAAATGTAACCCTAAAAGTAGCCCTAATTCATGATGCGTCGAGTGCTTGCTATCGCAAGCCCTCATCGAATCATGAATTATGGCTACTTTTAGGGTTACATTTGTTTTAATATTTTTCGTCTGATTTTTCATTTGCTTTATTTTTAATATTTAATTGGCCTTGAAAAAGGCCTGGGGGAGAAATTTTTTCGGTTATTTTTAATCAATCAATTCATCGTTTTCATTTTCAAAATCAAGAATATCATTTTGATCATTTAATCGGTCTGGTGGAAAAAGAAATGATATATGATCCAAAAAACTTTCAAATCCATCAAACTTTTTGCGCCATATGTAATCAGCAAAATATGAGGCCAGCAGATGTTTACGTGTTCCATGCTTTGGTAAAGAACGTTTAGCATGAAACCAATTTCCCTCAATTGTATTTGTGTGCGCACCGGTTATTGGATCTTTGAAGTTCATGGAATGATTGACAGTCATATGTTTGTATCCCTCTTCTTCGAGACAATTGTATGAGCTCCAACAATCACTAATAATCGTTGTTCCGGGTTTTATATATTGTTTAATGATTGATAAAAGTGTATTTTTTGAACGATCAAGAACATAAACCATAAACACTTAATAATATTGAAATTTATAAAATATTTAAAAAATTTAAAAAAAAAATATAATTTACTTTTAACAGGTTTTGAATCTCTTTCGATTCCACCAAAAATCCAATAAGTCTTTCTAATTTTTCCACGATTATATTTTCTTTTACCGAAAGCTGATTCGTCAATTTCGACGACTTTTCCTATTCCACCAATTTGTTCGGAATTCAGAACGATAAAATCAACACAAACGCACCTGCAAAATGAATACCAATCAACCATTGTTCTTTCTGATGTATAAGCTTCATTTGCAGCCAAATTTTGAGGAAGCTTTATGTACCACGAATAAATTGTTATTAAGATTTGTCGAATTGATAATTTTGATTTTGCAAACCATGTATTTGTTCGTATAGAGCTACTTTTCTTACATTTTGAATCCGAGCATTCCCACCTGTATTTGTCGATTGCATCAGCTCTAGGTTTTAATTCCATTTTTTTATCACATTTAGGACAATTTTTTTTTTCAGAAATAATTTTTTTTTTCTGACAAAATTCAATCATTTTTTCAGGGCTAATCAGAACATTTATAGATAATTCAAAAAAATTTTTAATTGTTTGACCATCAGCTGTTGAAACGAGTCTCGTAGATCTTTTCGGATAAGGTGATTCACAAGAATCAAGGTTTAACGATCTTTTAGACATTATTAAATTATTATTAAATTTTAAAAGTTAAAATTTTGAAACAATAAAAGATTGAACTTATTAATTGATTCAAATTAAATTATTAGAACCAAACCCAAAAAAATTTTCGTTTTTTATTTTAATTGATAATTTTTAAAGTAACCAATTAATATGTAAGTTTATACAAAAAATATTAAAACAAATGTAACCCTAAAAGTAGCCATAATTCATGATTCGATGAGGGCTTGCGATAGCAAGCACTCGACGCATATCGAATTAGGGCTACTCGACGCTCGTAGATCGAATTAGGGCTACTTTTAGGGTTACATTTGTTTTAATTAGGGATTTAGGTTGAGCTTTAGGTTAGGGTAAGGCATTAAACTTTTTTTCTGCTAGAACAAACAAAAAAAAAAATATTTTTTTTTTTATTAGTTGATAATTTTTTTTTAGAACAAACACAGAAAAAAAAAGATTGCATTTTTTTTATTTAATTGATAGTTTTTATTATTATCAATTAATTTGTCGGTATTTCTTTTTTTATTAATAAAATAAGATTTTAGCATGATTTTTTTTTTCGTAAAAAATTTTTTCTAGGATAATTTTATCCAGAGAATTCGTTTTTGATATTTTTTTTGTAAAAAAACGAAACCTTAATGGAGAAAAACGGCCTTTTTTTAGAACTTTTGAAATAAGCAAGGTCAAGGTCAAACCGACCACAGATTCGTGATCAGCTCGACGAGACGATTCAGAATATATATAGAACTCATTAGGTTTCAAAAAAAAAGACCGTTTCCGCGTTATTCTTCACTTATGCCCTAAATTAGTTTAGTATCGACCCATCACTACCTTAAATCCCTTAGCAATCTGTCTAACACTCCAACATCGCTCTGGAAACCTGTGATGCTTCATCGATTTTAAACAACTTGCATAATATTAATTATTGAGCCTGTTCAGAGTCTGCTTGAATTTTACTCACCGAATAGAGATTTTAGTTGGAAATTCTGAACTTGGAGTTACCCTCCAATTCTATTCCATCGTAAAAGGGCTTCTTCATTGATCTATCACTACCTTCAAATTTTTATGGGAGAATGTCGGCTCTCCTAATCACACCGTATGCATTTGCATTATTTAAATGATCCATTATGCCAGTATATTCATCAACGCTCAAATTTTTTTAGTTACGGCGTAAATAATTCAAGTTGTTTTCTTTAATTTTTACCCAACAAAAAATTTTATATTCCTAAAACAATAAAACATTAGTTCAATAGTCAAATATCTAAAATGAAATTTATAAAATTCTTTCATTTTTACGCGTGAATATCTGGTGACTACTTGCTGATTGTGTTAAATTCGTTCATCGTAGCCAGCTTCTTCAAACACATGCATTATTGGATAACACATTTGGTAGCCATTTGTTTACCCAAGATGCAGAGATTTAATGTGATGCTGAAAAATTTTTATGGGAAATTATGATGTTACATTAATGTGAAAGTCTCTATCGTTTCAATGTGACACCAACTCTTTACATCAAAAAAATTCGATGTAAAATCAGCCGCGTCAACAATATTTGATGGCACATCAAAGTTTCACTTCGATTTTTACTCCTCTGGCTGAAAGAAATAGCACTGGGAGAAGGTAAAACATTATAATAATAATCAAATTTATTATATAATTCATTTACTTGAGGTCAGAAGCAGATCCAAATTCTTCTTAGTCTCCAGCAGAGTTATTTAAAAAACAAAATAAAAGTCAAAAAGTTTGATAAGTCAATTGACCTTTACTTTCATAAATAATTTTTTGTTACTAAAATTCTGTCTCGGACTTTAAATAATGCTGTTTATTTCGACACATAGGTAATGTATGGTAAGATTTTGCAAAGGAAGTTAGGGTATTTTGGTAAATGGTTAAGAGAGCTAATTAAATTTTGGTCTTAAAAATATTTTAATCCTTTTTGACTAGAAGCCTTGTGCTTATACATAAATCTTTTTTCTTATCACAGTGTGTTTATAAGAAAAATTTTATATTTCTAAAATTGACAAAACAATGTATCAAAAACCATTTTTTTTAACCAAAAAAATGTAAGTTGATCAGAACCTTTTTCCACTAATGATGAACTTTAATTTAATAAGATTACGAAATAAAAATAGGAAAAAATTTTTTTACAAGAATAAATTTTTTCTAGCTAACCGTAAACTCTCATTTTTCTTACCTGGTACAAATTGTTCTTTTGAGTTTTGTACAATGCAATAAAACTATATCTACATTTTTATTTAATTATAATGAAAAAATCTATATTAAACGTTATATATTTATAAAATAATTTTAATAATTTTGAAATTTTTTGGGACCATGGAATAAAATGAACAATTATAAAGGAACCCAACAAAAATTAATTTATCCTTTTTAAATATAAACATTTTCTAAAGGTAAACAGCCGAAAAACTACAATAAATAATCTAAAAAGTAATTTATTCGTCTTTATACCGGAGAAAAAGGGTTTTACGGTACACTAATATTTTAGCTAAATACCTCAAGTCAAAGCTCAATAACTTTTTTCTATTTTTCCAGTCAAATTACTTCTATTAAATCATATAAAGGAAATTAAATCAAAAAATTTTTTGCTCAAAATTAATTACAATTACGTTAAATACTTAAAATAATAGCATTGGACAAGTCGTGATTATTTAAGTAAGAAAAAACAAATGTCTAAATCTTATAAGAGAACAAATATCCTAAGGTTACGACTTTGAAAATAATGTTAAATAATAAAAAAAAAGCTTTTATGGGGTTTAATTAAACGATTATTTAAATTTTTGCTTGTATTGACAAAATATTATAAAAAAAACTTTTACAAAGAGCTTTAAGAATGTTTAAGAAAAGTTATTAATTCATTTGTACTCAACAATAAAATCAAAAACTTCCTTCAAATCTCGATTTGATTTTTAATTATTATATTTTTATCTAATTTTTATACAATTTTATATTTAATAACGTCTTATCTATTTATGTTACAGAACTTACATCAAATTTTTAAAAAGATCTTAAGATCTATAAATCATTATTGGTGATCATCATACCATTGTTCAAAATACATACTCGGATTGATGTTTTTTAAAATTTTCTTTTGTAATAATTGCTGTCAAAATAAAAATTTAACGTCAGTTCGCAAAATTTCGCCGAAATAACCAAGAGGCCTAAAATAATTACGCAAATTAAATAAAAAATTAAAAAAAATATTTTTAAATGACTTTTTCAGTACAGTAATTCACAGTTAACTTAAACACGTCGGGACCGACTATGAAAATTCGAGTTGTCCGTCAGTTCTAGTATCTGTTATAATTTTTTTGCTAATTTTATTTATTATAAACTTATCTGAATTTAAAATTTAATTAAAGCAATTTTTAAAATCTAAAATAAATTAATTTTTTACGTAATATTTTAATCTTTAAAATTTTAAGAAAAACAGCATTTTTTTTCTATATCATCTGTCAAAAAATAAACGTTGTTAATCAACCATCAAAGAAATCATTATTTCTTTGATTTTTGATTAACCTAACTTAAGTTACTGATGTTCTCTTTCAACTCATTATGTTTTGCGGAGTAACTTCTTTAAAATACTACGCAACTTAGTCTATACCATTCGGGTTAAGTCCGACAATTTCGAATGGGCCATAATTTTAGCTAAGGATGATCGGTTAAACAAGATCTCCGATTTTTTAATTAATTTCTTTAATTTTACGATCGGATTCTTTTTTCCTATTTGCATGTCTAAATCGCGATTTTTGAGTGGAATTCGGAGTGGCGTTTTTAAGGTTTTCTTTAAATTTTTTATATAAATTTCAGCTTTTACTGTTTATCTTTTGTACCCGGCTTATATTCAGATAAAATTCCAATTTCGCCAAAATAGTTTGATTTAATTGTTTTGTTTTCCAGTATTTGTATAGGATTTCATTCGTTTAAGCTTGAAAATAAAATCAATCTTATACAATGTTCTATCCCAAACATCATCAAAGCGTATTTTTCAAAGTTTTCATCACAATTTTCTTGGTCTTCAACAATTTAACATTTGATCATGTTTTTCAAAGGTTTAGCCGTCACATTAAGGACGATTTCATCGTCTACGATGAGACAACAAGAAAAACGTTGTAAACTATCGACCTAGCAATACCTTGCATTAAAATTACATTAATTGATTAGTTAAATGAAACAAAATCTTATTAAAATCAAACTCGAATTGAAATTTTCCCCTAAAAAAATTTCGACTCGAAAAAGCATGTTAAACCAAGAAAAGCGTTAATCCGAACTTTTTTATGCTAGAAAAGCGTTTGATCATGGCCCTGTCTAAGAGAAATTCATTTCGGTGATGAGATGACCATTGAACTCGAAAACTGAAAAAATTGAATTTCATTCGTAGGACCACTGCAGAGAAATACAATCAGAATTTTATCCCTAAGCGTACAGGGAGATGAAGTGGTTAGACTGGGAAATGTTGATGTATGAGTTATTATAGTCTAGAAAATCATTATT
>NTPY01000418.1:1493722-1521445 GCA_002922825.1 Brachionus calyciflorus
TTGGCTTTCAGAGACCTTGTAAAAGGAGGACGACGAGGCGAATTGAAAGAAATTGTACCAGAAATCCTGGAAAGAGTTCAAAAAAAGGTAATCGAGAATCTCGTTGACTCAATGCCAGGAAGAATGAATGCATGCATAAAAAAAATGGAGTGTTTCACGATATCTCTAACATTTTTGTCTTAATTTTGAACATCATTTTCAATTTCGGAATTATTTTTCGATGCAACTAATGAACCAAGTAAAGACTCAACGTCACTAACATCATTCCCAGAACAATCATCTTCATCATACTCATCTTTAGCTTCATTTATAATTGCTTCCTGATCTTGTTCACCAACTCTTTCACTTATCAACTTATCAAAATATTTTTCTTGCCCTTTACAACAGCACCAATCTCGACAAGTTATTGAGATATTAGAATACTTTTTCGGAGCACGGTCATACAACACTAAGTGACTCCGCTTACAAACTCTGATTTTTTTAATAAGCCGAAATTTTGTAGAAAATTTATTCTAGAAACTTCTTTATTAACTAATTCAAGTTTATTCATTTTTGTTCAAAAAAAATAATTGTTCAAAAAAGTGCGAACAATTAAGATTCTAATTGAAAAGTTGTTCACGTTTATTTGAAATTGACATTTTGTTCAAAATAAAATGAACAATTGTTCGTATAACTAGCAAGACCCGAAAATTTTTACCACCTAATTCTACTTTTCCATGCAAATGCAGTTCGTTAAATCGAACAAAATTAAATCGAACCATTATTTTTACTCCCAAAAAGTTCGGATTAACGAGAGTTGACTGTATTTTTTTAAATAAGGCCTATTAGGTTAAAACAAACCTGTATCTGGGTCAAGAAAATTGTTAGTGTGGTTGACCGTTTTATGCTTAAAATCTTTGAGATCTGAAATTTTATTATAAAAGGCTCAACAATCAGAAAAAATAATTGAGCCAGGTAAGCACTTTTCATAAATAATTGATAATAAAGTATCACCATTTCTATCAGAGACTTATTCTAGAAAGCATTGAACATTTGAAGACTGATCCTTACGCGGAACAAGTCCAATATCCCATACTTGTGATCTTTTTTAAACCTTTGCCCAATATTAAAACAATAAATTTCTCCTCCAATTATCTCTGTCGATGTCAATTGAGCATAATTGACGCACTATAAAAAATATTTCAGAAACAATCTCTCGTGTCAATTTAGATTCCAAATTTGATTCTATAACTGACATAATCTTCATTATTATAGTTAATTGTGGAGTATAGTCAATAAACTTTATTTTAAAATAATTAATAAAAATGAAGCATGAAGAAACTTGAGAGTAAAAAAAATTTTAAGAATTTCTCTCTTTAGACATATTTCTCTTTAGAATTTTTTTATAAAAATGAAGCAACCCTCGTGAAAAGGCAATATTCTTCTAAAAATGTCACAAGGAGTAACATTTTTAGAAGATTGTGTATTCCTGAAAAAAGCATAAGCAATGCTAACGGCGTTTACCATTGACGATACATTTTCATAAGAGCACTTTTTGTCTTAAGTTTTCAATTTTGAGGATCTAACGAAGTCCTACGACTAAATCGAGAAATAAAAACTAATATAGTTCCCGAAATCATAAACCGTAGTAAAAATTTAGCGGTTTTTGTGACCTTATAAGTCAAGTCTATTCTAATAAAAAATATTCCAAAAAAATTCTATATTAAAGATGTGACAATTCACAAAACATAGCTTTTAATTTGCAAATGCAGTTCGTTAAATCGAACAAAATTAAATCGAACCATTATTTTTACTCCCAAAAAGTTCGGATTAACGAGAGTTGAATGTAATAAATTCAAAAAACATGACATCTGAATTAATATCCTATACAACGACAAGTCAATTTTTAATACACTTACTGGAATTCATACTGGGGTGAGTATAAGATCTTAAAAATACGTGTCCGTATTTTAGTGGTTTTTTTTTAATTTAAACTATGAGTAAGACCGACTTCCATTTTGAGTGTATTTTAAGTTGGCTTCTTTTAAATACATTTAATGAATCCTGATTTGCAATTTTAAGGTATGTAGGTGTATATAATTTGCTCATTTAAGACCAAAGTTGTTTACGAGTCCCTAAAAACAAATATCTACGAGCCTTTAAGTCAGACCCGTACTTTTGGAATTTTTTTTTTCAAGTCCGAGTCTTAAAAAGATATTTTAAATTTTTATTTAAAAAAAAATACGATTTTTTTAGTCAAATTATTTCAAAAAAAATCAACTCCAAACAAAATAGTTGTGTTTCTATTCATAAAATTCATTTAGAGTTTTTTTTAAAAGTCCGAGTCTATTCCAGACTTGTTTGATTTAACAAACTTAACAAGAATTCTGCTCTCATTAAAATGTTTTTATTCAAGCAAGCTTAAGCCGCTTCAAAACTTTAGCCGGTAGTTAACGTATTTCAGAATTTTACTGCTTTATAAATTCTTTCAAGTTAAGTTAAATAGCTCAAAGGTTTAGTGAGTAAGATATCTGAGGCTAGGTCTTTCGGATATTTTAAATTACTAAACATAATCCGAACTCCGATAAAACGAACTTTATAAACTTAAATGGAAAATTTTTACCACCTAATTCTACTTTTCCATGCAAATGCAGTTCGTTAAATCGAACAAAATTAAATCGAACCATTATTTTTACTCCCAAAAAGTTCGGATTAACGAGAGTTGAATGTAATAAATTCAAAAAACATGACATCTGAATTTATTAAACCTAGGATCCACTGTTTTTATGTTACTTATTTTAATAAATAACTTAGTATTAAAATTTTAGTAAAACCAAACCTAACTCGTAATCTTAATTAATCTCATTTACAAGGAAACGGCTATTAAGCACTTTGTCGTAAGCAGTTTTACGTCATCAGTTAGACGTAATTTATCTTCATAAAATCTAATTTGAAATTAGCACTAAAGATGGTTGACATGTTTATAAACAGGTTCAAATATTCGGCAAATCTAATCTGCTTTTTTCAGAAAAAAAATCGGTTTTTAAATTCCATTCATTAAAGTTTGTAAATCAAAAACAAAACTTTTTAACACAAAAGTTTTTTTTAAAAACATAAATACAAAAATTATCAAAAACATATTTTAGGTATAGTGCCGCAAATCATAAATTTTAGTTTCTTTGAATTTTATTCCTCCATTAAATGACTATATTGGAAAATGTTTGAATAGAAAGGACATTAAGCACTTTGAGCAAATTTTTTATTTCACATAAAACCCGATTGTTCTATATATCAATTTGTAGAGAAAATCAAGCTGATTCATTTGATTTAAACATCAATATTTTAGGACTTTCCCTTCGGAAGTTATGGGTCACCGAAGGAGACATACCAGAAATGAACCATAACAGTTTTATGCAATTTCCGATGTTGCACTTAAAATAAAAGAAAATTTTTTTCCAAGCTTTAGAAGACATTATTAGCTTTCTTTAAAAAAAATTTGAAATAAATTAGTTAAGCCTAACGCTTATATTTTAGGCTTAAATGTTCAAGGAGCTTTTACAGTTTTTGTAATTTTTAACCCCCGTGCCCCCCTCTTACCTCCAACTTTTTTGTGTTCATTTTACTTAATTTTTGAGGCTCTATAACATATCCAAAATTCAGCAAGTTTGGTCCATCCGTTCCTGAGATACAACAGAAGGACACTTCCAAGACCCTTATAGCGTCATTTTTTACTCTTTTAATAGTTTTCAAATTAAAATTACGTACAGGTAAAAATCAGCCTTTTTAATTATCATTTTTAATTTAAAATATACTACAAAAAAATTTTCAATTTTATTTACTCAATCATACAGCTCAAAAATAAGGAATTCTAATTTTAAATGTTTGTCATAAACTTTTTCAAGTTATTATGATTGGTTTTAACTATTTAAAAAAAATTTTCTACAATTTAAATATTTATAATAATAAAATAATTAAATATTTTTTTTAAAATGCCACTTATTAAGAATTCTAAAAATTGTGCTCAATGCCAAAAAAGAACTGACAAAAAGAAACTCCAAAAATATAGAAAAAAATTTCGTCCGATTGGCTCAAAAAGTATTTTAAGGCAAAAATGATAAATACGGATTTTTTTAAATGGATTTGCAAACCTTCTTACACTAAGCTACTAAAGCTTTACAATGATAATTTATTCGATCATGAAATTGTAAAGCTACATCGTCTTCGAAATATGCAATTGAATTCAATAAACAATTCTCCATTATCTAATTTCGATATTTATATAATAGATTATATTGATGACAAACGATGTTTTTCATTAACGGGAATTTCTAAAGATCAATTCCATAGTGTTTTGCGCTCGATTGAGGATTCAGAAAAAAGTTGGAGATTCAAAATTAGTATAAAAGATAGTCTTTTCATTTGACTGGCAAGACTAAGACTGGGACTTTCGATTCGAAAAGTTTTATCGACTCAATTCGAGAAGCTTTTACTCAAGCTATCACTTCAAAGAATCTGGGTCTAATTGCAAATACAAGGGTTGATTTGATTGTTAATCACACGACTGAATTATCAAAAAGACTTTTTGAGACTGACGAAGATTCCCTGATAACAGTATGGGATACAACTTATGTTTACATAGAAAAATCGTCCAATATTAATTTTCAAAAAAAGTCATATTCCATGCACAAAGGTAAAATGAATAATTAAAAATATAATTTTTATTGATTTTTTTGCATTTAGTTCGTCACTTAGTTAAACTAATAATGCTTGTTTCTACAACAGGGAGAATTATTGATGTTTTGGTCCGTATTTCGCAAATTCGGCTAACAATGACGCTGGAATAACTATCGATTTATTTAACAACGATAAAATTACGTTTAACAAGTTTTTTAAACTCAAAGATGTTTACATAGTTGACAGAGGCTTTCGACACTGTATCGATTTTTTAAGAGAGTTGGGAATCGAAGCAAAAATGCCTTCTTTTTTAAAAAATCGAAAACAGCATACAACTGAAGAAACCAATCGGTCAAGACTAGTTACTTAAACTCGTTGGGTTGTGGAGGCAGTAAATGGTGTTATTAAAACGTGGAATTATTTCAAAAACGTAGTACCTAATAAAAGCATTTCGTATATTGGTGACGATTTTAGTGCAGTTTGTGCTCTGGTTAATATGTTCAGACCGCCGCATACAGTTACAAGCAGAGATGATATAAAAATTGCCGAGTTTATGCGATCTTTATCAACAAAAAACAACGAAGTAAAAGCTAAAGTTGAAGGCTTGTCGAAACGTACAAAGCAAGAAAAAAAAATTGACCCATTCCTAATTGAATTTCCTTGTCTAAGCTACGACTATTTGCAAGCTTTCATAATAAGCGTCTTTCAATTAAAACAAGTCAAGACTTATACCAGTGATAACATAGATGAGAATGAAATGAATGACAATTACTTAGAGGAGCCAGGCCTTTTAAGAGTAAAAATGAGATCAAGACATTCTTCTACTTGTATTTACAATGTGCTTTTGGAATTTACAAATAATAAACTTGAGAAGGAACCAATTAAAGGCTGGTATTGTTCCTGAAAAAAAAGGCTCGCGTGGTCGGTACAAGCGCTCACGTCACGAGTGTTATATGTTTTTTAGGATATGCAAGAGAAAATCCTGAGGTATTAAAACCGACTTCGTTAGACACTTATTCCCAATTTTGTTTCGATTCTGCAAAATACTTACCAGATGATCCTACGAATATTTCAGACGACGAAGAAATAGAGTAGCATTTTTTTTTTTACTTTTTTGTTGTATTTTTTAATTTGTACATTGTGAGAATATTTGTAAATAAATAATTAAAAATAATTTTATTCTTTCAATTAATCCCAAATATATTTATTAGATTTTTCCCGACAAATTTTTTCTCTCTAATGTTATCTATCCTTGCTTAACTATTTTTGATCAATTGAAAAAGCGAAACTAATCAAAAAAAAATAAACCAAAAGTTTTGGAGAGTCTAATTAGTTATTTATCAAAGCATCGGCAAAAAATTAGATGAAAAGAAATAGAAAAAAAATTTTGGAACAAAAGGAATTATATTATTTTAGATTATTTCGATTTTTTACTGTACGTAATTTTAATTTGAAAACTATTAAAAGAGTAAAAAATGACGCTATAAGGGTCTTGGAAGTGTCCTTCTGTTGTATCTCAGGAACGGATGGACCAAACTTGCTGAATTTTGGATATGTTATAGAGCCTCAAAAATTAAGTAAAATGAACACAAAAAAGTTGGAGGTAAGAGGGGGGCACGGGGGTTAAAAATTACAAAAACTGTAAAAGCTCCTTGAACATTTAAGCCTAAAATATAAGCGTTAGGCTTAACTAATTTATTTCAAATTTTTTTTAAAGAAAGCTAATAATGTCTTCTAAAGCTTGGAAAAAAATTTTCTTTTATTTTAAGTGCAACATCGGAAATTGCATAAAACTGTTATGGTTCATTTCTGGTATGTCTCCTTCGGTGACCCATAACTTCCGAAGGGAAAGTCCTAAAATATTGATGTTTAAATCAAATGAATCAGCTTGATTTTCTCTACAAATTGATATATAGAACAATCGGGTTTTATGTGAAATAAAAAATTTGCTCAAAGTGCTTAATGTCCTTTCTATTCAAACATTTTCCAATATAGTCATTTAATGGAGGAATAAAATTCAAAGAAACTAAAATTTATGATTTGCGGCACTATACCTAAAATATGTTTTTGATAATTTTTGTATTTATGTTTTTAAAAAAAACTTTTGTGTTAAAAAGTTTTGTTTTTGATTTACAAACTTTAATGAATGGAATTTAAAAACCGATTTTTTTTCTGAAAAAAGCAGATTAGATTTGCCGAATATTTGAACCTGTTTATAAACATGTCAACCATCTTTAGTGCTAATTTCAAATTAGATTTTATGAAGATAAATTACGTCTAACTGATGACGTAAAACTGCTTACGACAAAGTGCTTAATAGCCGTTTCCTTGTAAATGAGATTAATTAAGATTACGAGTTAGGTTTGGTTTTACTAAAATTTTAATACTAAGTTATTTATTAAAATAAGTAACATAAAAACAGTGGATCCTAGGTTTAATAAATTCAGATGTCATGTTTTTTGAATTTATTACATTCAACTCTCGTTAATCCGAACTTTTTGGGAGTAAAAATAATGGTTCGATTTAATTTTGTTCGATTTAACGAACTGCATTTGCATGGAAAAGTAGAATTAGGTGGTAAAAATTTTCCATTTAAGTTTATAAAGTTCGTTTTATCGGAGTTCGGATTATGTTTAGTAATTTAAAATATCCGAAAGACCTAGCCTCAGATATCTTACTCACTAAACCTTTGAGCTATTTAACTTAACTTGAAAGAATTTATAAAGCAGTAAAATTCTGAAATACGTTAACTACCGGCTAAAGTTTTGAAGCGGCTTAAGCTTGCTTGAATAAAAACATTTTAATGAGAGCAGAATTCTTGTTAAGTTTGTTAAATCAAACAAGTCTGGAATAGACTCGGACTTTTAAAAAAAACTCTAAATGAATTTTATGAATAGAAACACAACTATTTTGTTTGGAGTTGATTTTTTTTGAAATAATTTGACTAAAAAAATCGTATTTTTTTTTAAATAAAAATTTAAAATATCTTTTTAAGACTCGGACTTGAAAAAAAAAATTCCAAAAGTACGGGTCTGACTTAAAGGCTCGTAGATATTTGTTTTTAGGGACTCGTAAACAACTTTGGTCTTAAATGAGCAAATTATATACACCTACATACCTTAAAATTGCAAATCAGGATTCATTAAATGTATTTAAAAGAAGCCAACTTAAAATACACTCAAAATGGAAGTCGGTCTTACTCATAGTTTAAATTAAAAAAATAACACTAAAATACGGACACATATTTTTAAGATCTTATACTCACCCCAGTATGAATTCCAGTAAGTGTATTAAAAATTGACTTGTCGTTGCATAGGCCCTGTTTAACTGAAGGAGTAGTTGAAAATTTTGAGTCCATAAAGAGTTAGAATATTTAAATAGTAGAATAAATTTTTTCTAGTTGTTGTTTCCTTCGTTTTAAATAAACTTCGTTTTTTATAATGACAGTTTTCATTGAAAATTTTTGTTTGTTTGCCCGTGTCTGGATTTTAGGGATTACCATTTTTTATTGAAAAATTTGGTTCACTCATTTCAATTCGTTCAATTTGATAACTTTTTTATTTTCTACTTTTCATTTAGCTTTAAATTGCAACAAAATGTAACAACTTTGCTACACCATAAAATGAAATTTTTTTTTGCTTCCTTATTTGTCTATTACCAGAAAAATGATAATGTTAGGATGATGGATTTGATTACCGCTTAAAAACATTCTATTTAGTATAAAAGAAATAAACTTCACAGTTCCTCTAGTAACAAATAATCACATTTTTTTTCTATTATGAAGCTTTGAGACATCGCAATTTTTTTATAAAAAAGTTTTTTAGATTTTATTCAAATTTATAAATTTTAATATGATTTAATTAAAGGCAATTGGGGTATTATGGTATTCTTTATCATCGAATGATCATCGTTTAACGATTAATGCTTTTGAGTTGACAGAGTGTCGATGATCAAAAACCATTAAATTTTTGATCATTCAAGACTTGAATTTTGATTTTTTTCCGGAATTAAGTTTTGAAAACGTTTCAAACGGTCCGTTTGGTGAGTTGTTCGTTGATATTTTAATGGAGACGGTACAAAAAATTTATTTTTAGTCTGAGATCATAATTTCTAAAAAATAAAGCTAATTCATATTCATTAAGAAAAAGTTAGTTTTTTTATGATTTTAAACTCAAGTATCTTCAAGACAAATTTCTATTAAAAATTGCAAATTCTATAAACAATAACAAAAATTAGAAAAAATTTAAAATTCACGTTTTAAAAAAAAATAATTAATTTTTATTTTTAAAAATAAAAAATTTTTTTCGCAAATGGATGAAGACTTTGTTAATGTACCATTTGAGCAATTAAACTTGAGCAAATGGCTAAATGACCAATGCAAACAAATCGGCTACAAAACACCAACACCAATTCAACATCAATGTATTCCAAGAATCCTAAATGGCGAAGACGTAATTGGCTGCGCCAAAACAGGTTCTGGTAAAACAGCTGCATTCGCCTTGCCAATAATTCAAAAACTATCCGAAGATCCGTATGGTATATTTGCATTAATTCTAACACCAACAAGAGAATTAGCCTATCAAATAGCCGACCAATTTCGTTTACTAGGTAAACCGATTAATATTAAAGACTGTGTTATAACTGGCGGTATTGAAATGACTGAACAAGCTATTCAATTATCTGATAAACCACACATAGTCATTTCGACTCCAGGTAGACTAGCCGATCACATTGAAAGTGGTACTAATTTTTCATTAAGTAAAATTCAAATGCTTGTTCTAGACGAAGCTGATCGTCTTTTAGAAGATAATTTCGGCGATCAATTACAAACTATTTTTAATATTTTACCTAAAAAAAGACAGACTTTGTTATTTAGTGCAACTATAACTGACACTATTAAAAAGTTACAAGAGCTTTCAAGTAAAAAACCATTTATTTTCGATGCCCAATCTGAGTAAAATTAAAAAAATTTTTTATTTATTAATTTTTTTTTTAATGGAATTTTTTTTAAGTAAAGCAACTGTAGACCAGTTGGAACAATTTTATTTATTATCACCGGGAAAAGTTAAAGATGCTTATTTATTTCATTTATTAAGAGAATATTTGATTAAAAATCCGAGAAGTTCAGTCATTGTTTTTACGAATACGTGTCGTAATTGTCAAATATTGGCCATGATGGCGAGGAAGTTTGATATACCTTGTGTTGAAATTCATTCGCTAATGAAGCAACGATTGCGTATAGCTTCATTGGCACAATTTAAATCAAGTCAAATTAAAGTCTTATTTGCTACGGATGTGGCTAGTAGAGGTCTTGATATACCTACTGTTGATTTAGTTATTAATGAAAATGTGCCTTTTGTTCCTAAAGAATATATACATAGAGTTGGTCGTACGGCACGTGCTGGACGTGGTGGTATGGCTATTACTATTGTTACTCAATATGATATTCCTTTGATGCATAAAATTGAAAATAAAATAAGTAAGAATTTTGAATAGTTTATTTAAAAATTTATTAATGAATCTACTTAGTGGTTACTATTTGAAAACTGTTACCCATATCGTAGAAAATTTCGCCAAAAAAATTAATTGAGGAAAAAGTACGAGTCATTGATTTGAATACAGCTATTCATTTTAATTAAATCAAACTAACCAAAATTACAGCGGTTGACGTTACATTTATATAAGAAACACTTAAAGTCAGTTCAGGAAAAAATTTTTTTTATGTTGACTTTTTCACAATGAGACACTTAACACAAAAATAAAATAAAATTTTGAGCACTAACTTTAAAATTGAAAATTAAATTACCTTAAAACCTTCTTTATAGCCCCGAGACTCTCCTATTGCTTGATGATCTCCCACCCCTATTAAACTCCGGCATAACCCCATACTTTTTTCAATTAAAATTCAAATTAAAAAAATCTATAATTGTGCTTAAAATTTTTCTGTAAATTTTTGCAATTACACAGGGCATTTATTTATAAGTTGTTCAACAACTCCATGAGAGATTAAATAATGTTAATACTTGAACATATATTAGATTGTTCCTCGATAAAATTTTGGATAAACCCATCTCATTTTAAATCAATTTTTTACTTAACCTGTTGGGTAAAACAAATTTTTGATAAAATTATTTACTAGTTTTGACAACTAAAAAATCCGATTTTTTTTAAGCTTTTTAAAAACTTTTTATTTAAATGAATTATTTTTCAATTTAGACTTAAGTTTAAAAGAGCATAAATTGAACGAAAAAGAGATTCTTAAAATATTGACTGAAGTTTCCGTTACAAGGAGCGAAGCAGAAATAGTAATATTAATACTTATGGAATTTTTTGTTTTAAAACTATTTAATTTTTTTTTTTAAGAAATTGGATGAGGAAGATTTTGGAGAAAAAGAAAAAATTAACAAAAGAAAAATGCTTTTAATTGAAGGAATAGTAATGATTTTCTGATCATTTTATTTTACAGCAAAATTCTGAACTAAGTAGACAGACTTCGACGCCTTAAGCCACTTTTACCTTAGTTAAGAATTCTACTAAAAAATTCTATTTTATATTAATCTTTTTTTTTAATTAATTAAAAAGGATGTTGACAAATTGGATAAAATTTCAAAAAAAAAGAAAAAATCTCAAAATGATAAAAAAGAAGCAAATTAGATAATAAAATTTTTTTTTTCAATTTTTCAACTTTTCTTTCCAGTTTTTTAATTCCAAATTAAGGTCCAAATAAAAAATCTGTTTTTGGTGTACAAAAATTGATGGCATAAATATTCAATAAATTTTTAGCTAAGAGGCCTAGAAAAACCAAATATTCAGAACTTAAAAATGAATATAATCTTAAATAAAGTTTTGCTTAAGTTAAGAAAATATTTTTCAAAAAAAAAAATGTTTTACATAATTATTCATAAATTTTTAAAAAAATCTCAAACATTACCAAAAGCGTCCGAAGTTTTAAATTGTTATTTAAGACAACAAAATTATCCACCATGGACATCGTATTTTGTCGAGCAAAAACATGTCATTAATGATCAATATAAGCTAACCTATTTTATAAATAATATAGACAATAATGATTATTTAATACTACGAACCGGATGCTTTCCTTTAATTAAATACCATTGTACAAAGCTAAGCGATAAAGACAAGCAATATTTAGATAGTCGTTTAGTTAATTATCAAAATTCATTTTTTCGTTTGATCAAAATTTTAAATCTAGGTATAAAAGTTGGCATTTTAAAAGGAAATTATTTTTTTTATTGCGAATTTTTTTTAAGGTATTCCTACACTAGCATATGGAATAATGGGAAAATGTTTGATTACCCATAGTGAAATAGTTAAAACTCCTAAAGGCGACGTCAAAATTTATTTTCTCATTAAAGAAAATAAAAAATCATATTATTAATAATTGTGAATAATTTTTTTTCCAAAGAGATGTGTTTTTAATAAAAAATAAACTAAAGATATTTTTTGAAAATTAAATTTAAAATTCATCTTCTATTTTTTACAAATAACAAACTTAAAGACATAGCAAAAAAAAAATAATTTATTAAAAATTTTTGAGAAATACTCAGTTAAATTACTTTAATATTGATATTAAAAAAATAAGCCTAATTTGATGAAAAACTTAATTTATCTTAATCATTTGAGACCAAGCTTGCCAAAAAATAATACAATTTACCTATAATTACACCTTATTTAGGTAAGATTACCAAAAAATTCCCAAAAAAGACAAAAAATGGTCCGAAAAAAGAACACAGAGCTAAAACGACTAAAATTTTAGATAATTTGAATGATGAGACAGAGGTCGAAAGAAACCAGTAACAATTTGATTACTTGTTTGATTTTTAAATAAACAGGCTTGTTCTAAATTTTTGTATATATATTCTGTCTAGTTCAGAATTTCTATCAGGAATTTGTTTCTAGGCGTCGTCGTCGAATTAAAAAAGAGTGTTTCCAGGATCCGAAATTTTATTCAGTCGGTCGGTCGGTCAAGGATGATGAGTCAGGTGTTATTAAAAAGGTCGTAAAAATTTGAAATTTTAAAAAATAATTGAAATCTCAAAACACTTATTTAACATTAATAAAATATTTAATTTGAAAAGTTAATAAATAATTTATTAATACAGTACAATTCTGATTTAAGTTAACACCCGGCTTAAGCCAGAGTTTCGGAGCGGCTTAAGCCGGCTTAAACGGTTCAGAAGCCAAGTTTCGAAGCGGCTTAAGCCGAAGTTTCGGAGCCACTATTTTCGGCTTAAGCCCGGCTTTTAAACCGATTTTTGGCTTCGAAACCTGGTTTCGAAACCGAGTTCTTGCGCCTGCATAATTTATGATAATTATATTTTTGGAGCATATCCAAAATTTTAATTGAATAATTAATTTTGAAAAAAATTTTAAATAATTAATTAATTTAGTTAAAACAACAATTAAAAAAATAAGGAATAAATGTTTCTGAGAAAATAATTTTTTTTTAAAGATTTGTTTGAATTAAAAAAAAGGATTAAAAAAAATTAGAAAACTTATAAAGAATATTCGGTTAATTAATTTAAGTTCAATTAAAGAATTAATTAATTTTTTTTTTTAAAAATCCTTTTTTTAAATTAGCGGTAGAAATTAAACAAGTGATTTTATTTTTATTTTCAATATTTTTTTTGTTTCATAAACTCCTTTTTTATTTGATGATTTTTGGAGTTAAGATTTTTAAGACTTCAAGAGATAATTAATTTTTATAATTAAAAAAGGCATTTATTCATTAAAAAGTTTAATTTTTAAAATTTTCACGTCACCTCATAACTATTTTACTCAAGCTCATTAGCATAATTTATTATAATTTAATTTAAGTTTCTAAGCCGGTTCAAGAACCTGGCTCTTGAACCGATTTTTAAAAAATGCTGGCTTAAGCCCGGCTCCGGAGCGGCTTAAGCCGCTTCAAAACTTGGTTTCGACGCGGTTTAAGAGCTGCTTAAGCCAGGCTTCGAAACCTGTTAACTTTGTTTAGAATTGTACTGTATAAAGCTTTTAGCAAAAGCTTAAGATTCTTCGAATTTCAATCTGTTTCCAAGTGTTTTTTTTCTTTTAACTTCATTCGGAGTTTTAATCGAGTGTCAAAAATTTTGGCAAACAAAAAAATCGAGATCGTTAAAATACTGTTTTTTAAAGTTTTTAATAATTAACGACTTGGTATTTTTTAATTTGTCTGTAAAAGAAGACTTTTCTTAAGAAAATTCCATAAAAGGAGTAAAACTAGAAACAAACCAACCAAAAAAATTTAAAAAACAAAATTTTAAACAAAACTCAATGCAAGATTATTCTAAATAATTTATACTTAATTAAAAAGTATTAACTTATTTCTTGAAAATTAATTGAGTATAAAATCTAATGGTAAATTTTCTAAATTAATAAAACGAATTATAACAGAATGTTACCAAAAAAATTTAGCTGGCAAATATTTCAAAATTTTAGCGCTAAGCTTAATAATGTTTCAATTTTATTTTTGGTTATTTTTATAAGTAAAGAATATTTTTGCCGAGAAGTCTATAAATTTAGTTCAAATTCAATTATTTTAAATGACGCTGGTCTAATCAATAGTCTAAATTTAAAAAATAAATTTGAATGCTTTTTTAAGTGTAGTAGAAGTGACTCATGTTTTTTGGTCACAATAAGAAATAATAGCTGCAAAATGTATAATGAATTAGCTTGGAACTCATTGAATCCTAACAATGGTAGCTTTTTATATATAAACTAGTAAGTTTGATCGTAAATTATTTAATATTATAAATGACAAAAAAAAGGGACATTCGAGAGTCAAAAAAAAATTTAAAAAAGAAAAATTTTAACCGCTATTTTTATTTTTATTAGCTCTTTGGTCATTTTTTTTTTGACTCTCTCGAAAACTTTGCTTGTTGGGATCTTCTAGAATTTTTGAAACCTTTTTACTCGCCATTTTATCAATACAGTCATTGGCATTTTTTATTCTGAGCTTAATAAAGCAAAAAAATTTTGAAATTTTAATTTATTTTCTTATCAAAAAAAAATTAAGTTTTTGTTTATCGAGCCCATGTCAAAATGGTGGCAGCTGTATTAGCGAAAAAATTGGATTCAAATGTGCTTGCATGCCATTTTTTACTGGAGTAACGTAAGATTCATGCAAAGTTGTATATTTTCAGGAAATTATTTTAATTTTTTATTTCAATAAGATGTTCTCAAGAATTGGAAAAATTTTATATTAAAAATCATAGTTCATTAGTAAATGACTTTTTAACAATTTCAAATGAGTATTTGATAAGCGGATCATCGGACAGGAAAATTAACATATGGAATCTGACCGATTTTAAGCTAATTAGAAGTGTGTCAACTTATTGTACAATATGGTGTCTACATCAAATTTCAAATGAAACTATTGCCGCAGGATGCAGCGATGGAAAAATAATCTTAGTAAATTTTCCCACTTTGGAAATAGTAAATTCTATAAACGCGCATATTT
Source organism: Brachionus calyciflorus (assembly GCA_002922825.1). Lineage (NCBI taxonomy): Eukaryota > Metazoa > Rotifera > Eurotatoria > Ploima > Brachionidae > Brachionus > Brachionus calyciflorus. The sequence goes on from NTPY01000418.1 coordinate 1,508,856, forward strand.
CAAATGTTAGAAGAATAATCTATCTAACGAATGGTTTTATAGTTAGTGTTTCATTTGATAGAAGCATTAAAATATGGAATAGTTCTAATTGGTCCTTAATTAAAACGCTTAGCGAACACGTCAACATGGTCACAGATTTAGTCTCTTTACCTAATGGAGATCTAGCAAGTTCTTCTTGTGATAGATCAATTATAATTTTGAATTCGACTACTTTCATAAATAAAAAAAAATTAACTAATCATCAAGCATGTATAACTCGTTTAAGTAGTTTAAACAATGGGAATTTAATAAGTGCATCGGATGATCTTACAATTAGATATTGGGATACCACAAGTTATACTTTTATACAAAGCATTTCGACTGATGTAATACCATCGGCAATAAATTATTTGCCTAATGGAAATTTCATTAGTGGAAATGTAAATGGTATTATTCAAATATGGAAAATTAGCGATTTTTCTTTGGCAAAGACTTTAAATACTGACAAAATGTCGAGAATAACTTATATTTCAAATTTACCAGGTGGGGAAATCATTGTCGGAGATTACGCTGGAAATATTATCATTTGGAATAAGAAAACATAATCGTATTATTTGACCGAAAAATTTTGTGTATTTCTCAAATTTACTATTTTTTTAAAAATAAAATTAACTTTTTAAACATGATCACAACCAACTCTTTCTTAATAAAAGCTCTTTTCCTCACAAAATGTACAACCAATGTTTATTCGTCTTTTTATAATTTCAAGTAGAAATAGAAATTAATGATGACTTTAACTTATTTAATAATATGTTAGAAAATCACAAACTATCTAACTTTCAATATGGAAACTTTTTTTTTCAATTAGATTTTTTTAAAATTTTCAAAATGCGATGTTAGTTTTTTTTGCAATAGTTTACTATGTAAAAATGTAATTTTTGAAAACGAAATTTAAATAAATAAAGTTTAATAGAAAAAAAAAGTTGCCATATCGAATATTGGAAAGACTTGGCATATTTATATTTAAAATATAAAACGATCCAAAATCACCTTCTGATCTAAAAAATGAATTCAAACGAATACAAAGTGTAAAAACAAGGTAGAATTTAAGAAAAAGTAATAATTTTATTTTGCCATCTAAAGGAAAGTACAATGATTTTGTTGAAAACACATTTTAGCAAGTTTTTTTCAAAAATCGGATCTTCTGGTTCATTTGATCAGATGATCACCTATTAATTGATCAAACCCTGATTACGGGTCCGGTGATCAACACTGATCACCTATTAGGTGCTCATGAAAATTTTAAATATTAGAATAGACTTAATACAGTCTGTTCTCGATTTTGTGTTACCAAATTTTGTGACATTTTGAATATGTTAGAGGAATTTTAAATAACGCACGTTAAGTATTGCATTTTACATTATAAAGTTACTCGAAGTTGTGTCTTTTTTTTTTGTGACCTTTGTCATTAATCTTATAATAAAAATGATAATATTAATATTATTCAATTAATAAACTTTTTGAAAAAAAAGGACTAAAATATTAAAATTCGATTGAAAAGTCATTGGGACTAAAAAAATAGCCACGCTTTAAAATAAATAATGCTAATTTTTAATATTTGTTATAAAAATGAATTTAATTTGATTTTGTGGCACTAATGTCACAAAACCAAATTTGTGACATGTTTTATAGTTACGCAAAGCTGTCAGAAAATCGAAAACAAACTGTATGTAGTCAATACAAGCAGATGGGTTTTTTTACTACTTAAAACTTCTTTTAAAACCTTAATGTTTCCTCTTGAACTTGGTGAATTTTCTATGGATTTACTTTCATAAACTGATGCCTTTTCATTTGTGCTTACTAAAATCTAATTCTAGTTTTTCCAAATCATTTTCATCATTATCCATATCCTCTTCATCATGGATACTATTATTATCTTGTTCATATTTTAAGGTACTAGATGTTATTTATGAAGAGTCGCTTTTTGTATTTTAAGTTTGCTCTTCGACCTCATCGACATTGGCTCCTATTTCGACATCATCGAGATTGACTTGAATCGTTTTCATCAAACTCTTCATCATTTATAACTTCTGGATTTCTTCTGGATCACCCAAATACTGATCCACAATCTGAACCTTCGGGTTCAGATTCAGACTCAATGTCGTTTCAAATTCATCCGATTGAATTTGAGAAAAAATCTTGTTGATTTTAAGATTAAATTCCTCTTTGCTAAAAAAATAAAAAAAGTAAAATTTAAAAAAAAACTTCGACCCGAGTTTATAATAAATTAGTTTTCAGTAATTTTCAAAACTGAAAATTAATTTCGACCCATATAAATTTTTCACGATTTTCATTTTAATATGTTTTAGTTATGATTATGGCTACGTTTATATGCAGTTTCAGCCTAAAAGTGGGAAATTTAGGACCTAAAATATGCGCGATTAAAAATATATACAAAAAGTATGCAAAAGCATGAGATTTAACAAAAAGACATATAAAAGTTGAAAAAAATTAAGATGACCTTTTTAGCTTTTACGAAATATGTTTTTATTTTTTCGCCTCATAAATGCTCTGTTTTTTATATGACAATGTTAGAAATATTTCTTAAGAAAAAAAAATAATAAGCTGGTATAAATCTTTTTGTGGCTATAAGGATGAAACTTTATTTTTATAGCAATCCAGAAAAAAATCAAACAAGTATATCAAACTAATGCATTTTTAAGTGAAAAATGTCAAATGTACGAGGGCATAGTTCGGTGGACCTTGGTCATAAGTAGCAGTTAAGAGATGTCGAAAGGTAAACACTTTAGATTTGTTTAAAAATGAATTAAATTTTAACTCAATTTAAACTCAAGGCAAATCACTAATTTAATTTCTAAAGAAATTTATATTTAGTAAAGTTTGACATTGAATATTGCACTACCGGTAATGGTAACGCCATTTTTTCATTATAACTGCTGTATGAATAAAGAATTATTAATTTAAATTTTTTGATTTTTGAGCGGTCCAACTGACGGTCTGCGTTACATTTGAATTAATGTCCTTTTGGACGGGTAACATTTCAAAGAAGCGAATAATTGGATAAGACTCGATAAAAAAAATATTTTCTTCGTTTTAGATTTTTTGAAAAGAAGAAAAAACGTTAAGGTCTCTTAATTTTTTGTGTAGTGCAGGATCAAAAAGTGTTAAGAGATAAGTAAAAAGTTTAGTGTTTAACAGCATACTTATAAAGTTCTATAATTAAGCTTTAATCTTAGAATAAGTTATTGGCTAATAAAATACAGCCAAACCTCTTTATCCGAAGGTAATCCCTAAAAACCGGAGAAGGACACGGAATTTTACCTATCTAAAATCCAGACACGGACTGATATTTTTTAAACACTTATGTACGGAATTTAAAAAATAAAAATTAAAAAAAATTCATGCAATTGTTAAAAATTAGAGTTTGCAATCAATTTAAAAATAATTTTTTAGTTACCATCACGGCAAGTGTTCTAAATATTGATTTTTAATTGCATAGGCAAAGTTTTACTTAAAATATAATTCTAGTTTGTTCTGCATTTTAGATGCCAAATCAAAAAATAGGTCCAAAAACATTTAAAAATTTAAATTTAAAATGTTAAACATTTTTTTTTGGTTTTACTCTCTTCGTTTAAATAAGACTCCGTTTTTATAATTTAATATTAAAAATTTTTTCTATTCTGTCCGTGTCCGGATTTTAGTGTGCTTGTTTTTTGGTCCGTGTCCGAGTTTTAGATAGTAAAAATTCCTCGTCCGGCTGTCCGTTTCCGAGTTTTAGATAGTAAAAATTCCTCGTCCGGCTGTCCGTTTCCGAGTTTTAGATAGTAAAAATTCCGTGTCCGGCTGTCCGTTTCCGAGTTTTAGATAGTAAAAATTCCGTGTCCGGCTGTCCGTTTCAGAGTTTTAGATAGTTAAAATTCCGTGTCCGGATCCTAGGGACAGCCTTATCCGAACAACAAAATTTCATCAATATTATGTTCGGATTGACGAAAATTCGGATTACGAAGTATTTTTTCCATTGTAAAGTGCAGATCTTTTTCGATTCGGATAATCGAGAATTTCCAGAGTATCGAAGTTCGGATTAAAGATGGTTGACTAAAAGAGCTAATTGACCCAACGATACCTAAAATCGTATAAACTCGATAATTTACAAAAAATTTAAAAAATAGATCAAACTAATATGATTGTAAAAAACTTTATGAAGGTAAATTAATTGATTCTAATCTTAATTAATTAAATATTTTGAAAATTCTCAGATTTTCATAAAATAAAAAACGAATGTAACGTTTTCTAATTTGAAATAAGAAATCTATTAAGTTTAGAGATCACTAAACATAAAAAAAATCTGATAAATTACTTGCCACTAAATTTTCAACCGGACTTAAAATAAAAATTTTAAAAAGATTTAAGTTTGTGACCAGTTTTAAGTGCGCTTCTTTAGATGTGAACAGAAATAAGATGAAAATAATTCATCCTATTCAGCTTAAATGATTTGAATGATTTTGCCCTTTTTTATAGTATTTTGGCTTTAGAATTCATCAGATTTTGATTTAGAGGTCATAAATTGTGTCTGCCCTATTCGCAAGTTTAATTAGATGCTTAAATTTTTTATTATTTTTAGTCTTGATTCAGTGAATCCTTAACTTAAGTTTCAAAACCTTTGATTTTTTTGTTTCAGCAAAAACTATCATATTATCTTAAAAATTAATAAGATTTTAACCCCAAATATCCCTGGGATTTTAGTTTTTGCATAAAGCTTAAGATATTTAAATACGTAAAATTATTAAATTTTTGTTTCTCTCAATAAAACTAATTTGTTTTTTAAATTTTGTTTAACTTTAATACTTTTAATCAAATTAAAATAATTTTTTTTAATTAAAGTAAACTTTTTTCCTACTTTGAATAAACAAAACAATTATCTTTTTGAATTTTTTTTTATTTCGAATTTATATTTTTTAATATTTCATTTTTTGAAAACTCGAAAATTTTAAAATAATTTCAGCAAAATGGGTAAACAAATCGTTTCTAATAAAAAAAAATTTAATAAAAAAAGATCGATTTTGAATGTTAGAACAAAGCTAAAAGTTTCTTTTTTTAAAAAAGAAAATTTTTATGTCTTTAAAACTCTAAATTTTAATTTTGTTTTTCAAGTTTTTTTTAGAAAGATAAATCTTAATATGAATAATAAAAACTTATTATTCTTTATTTTTGAAAAAGTTCTTGTATTACAAGCTCATTACTTTTTAATTGGAGAAAATGACAAGAACCTTTTCTTTTGGAATAACAGCCAAAGTTTTTATTCAAGAAAAGAAACGGAAGTTATTCTTTCTTTGAATTACGATTTCAATACTTCTAAAATCTATGCTGGAACCAAAGATAAGAAAATTATTGAATACAGTTTTACTGATACAAGTTATATAAATATTTTAGGAAATAACGAGGACCATGAAGTTTCAACAGTTTTAAAAATTAATAATACTCATATAGCATCCGCTTATGAAAAAAATATCGTAATTTTAAATGTTCTTGATAAAAGCAAAAGACTTAAATATAAAAATGATAGCTTTGGGAAACTAATCTCTATGGTATTAATAAAAGAGAAAAACTTTCTGGTTGTAGGCTCAGATGATAAAAAGTCGACTTTTGTTTATTGTCTTGACCAAAATATAATTATATCTGATAAATTTTTGGATAGTTCAATTTACGCCATAGATTCATTGAATCAAGATTTTATTATAAATGAATGCTATAAAGATTTTGTTTGCTTACAACGTTTCAATTCGTCTAACCAATTAATTGACTTGAAATCTGCAAGATTAAGGACTAAAATATATGGAGTTCAAATAGTCAATCCAAAATTTGTCCTGTTAGCATGTGAAAAATTTTTGGCTGTTTGGAATATTGAATCGAATAAAGCCGTCATATATAAAAACGATCAAAAAGAATACAAGTTAAATTTTATAAGAATATTTAACAACCAAACATTTGGGGTTATTCGTGATAAAAAAAGTCTTGATATTTGGAACATAATTAGTATGAAATTTATAGAAACATGGGATGTTGATAATACCGAAGTATTTAGTTTTGAAATTGTTTTGCTTAAAGAAAACAATCTTACAAATTTGGAAATAAATACTGAAGAAGGTATGATTATCGACGCTTTCAGTACAGAATCAATCACAAGCACTACTGAGAGTACAACTCCAACGACTGAGACAATCACTACTATAACTGATAGTACAACAAAAATAAAATCTGACGATTTTTTTTTAAATTTTATTGAAAAAAACTTACAAATAGTAATTGAAATAATCTCAACTAATACGGACGTAAATGATTGCATTCAAAATTGTTCAAATAATGGAAGATGTAAGATTATAAATAACTCAAAATATGTTTGCGAGTTTAATAAGAATTATGTTGGTTCAGCATGCGAATATAATACTTTGCCATGTTCTTCTAATCCATGTCTTAATAATGGAATGTGTTTAAATAACTTGTCAGAAAATGACTTTAAATGTCAATGTTTAACTGAAAAGAATCAAAGCGAAATTTATTATGGTCAAAACTGTGAATTTAAAAGGAATGTTTGTCAAAATGAGACATGTTCTAATAACGGATATTGTTTTGATAATGAAAATATTGCAAAATGTTTTAGTATGTTTAGCGGAGAAAAATGTGAAATAAAATCAAGTGAAATGATTGTAGTTGAATCAGTAATTAAAACTAGTTCAATAATTGCAATTCTGTTCATTTTTCTTGCATATATATTTCTGCTACTAGATGATATTTAGCATTGCTTTGGTAAAAATAAAAAAAAAATAAAATGAATGATGAAAACCTTAAACCTTTTAGTTTAAGTTAATTATAATTAAAGGCGACAAATAAATGGATTTGCTTTTTTCCGATTTTCAAAAATTTTTTATTTTATTTAATATTTTAAGAGATTAAAATTTTCCAAAAAATTTTTATGCCTATAAAGTTTTTAATGTTATGACACCTGTTATATCAATAGAAATACAATCCAAAATTCAATGTACAAATATAAAAATCACAAGCTAGATAGACTAGTGATGTTGATTAGTGCTGGTTAGGCGGTTAGCCTAAATAGTTTTACCAAAAATTTTGATTTCAAAAAAATAAGAAAAATAAAATTGACAACAAATTTTAACCTGCCTAATTAAACAGATTCCTTCAAATAAGCTCATTTATTTTATCTTTCAATTTTGCGGGCACTGGTACGTTTCATAGCAAATTTTTCATCGCAGGTTTTTCATAGCATAATTGTTTTTCAATAGAATTCAATTAAAATTTTTTCTATTTTTTCGTTCTTTTCCGACTCGTTTTTTTTCCTTAAGAATGAAAAATATGTTACGAAAAAAAAACGATGAAACGATTGGCTCCCATTTTGCGATTGCACGCTAAAATCTAGGATTATTCATTTGCTTTAACCTATCACGTTTTATAGCTTTATTATTTTCTATTTCTAATTTCAAAATTGGGTATTCTTTAAAACATACACCCTGAATTTTTTTGAAAAGTTACACCGGGTGTAAATCCTGAAATAAATGGAAACACCGTCAAAATTTTTTTTTTATTTTTATTCCTCATGGTCTAAAACCCTGGGAAAATTTTTTTTATGAAAACAAGTAATTTGAAATGCGGAGAAAACCTGTCTCAAAAGTTTTGCAACTTGATACACCCTGAAACACCCATTCAAGTTGCATTTTACACCCTGCTACACCCTTTTGATTCTGAAAGAGGAGAGAAAATTATGAATGGGAAAATACTTTTCAGAAGGTCTGGACACTTGAAAACCGTTCAAAAATCCCTTGAAAAGGTTTTGACCAGATTTTTCAATATACCCTGAATATTTATAACAAAAGCATTATTTTTTCGGTAAAAATACCACTTTTTAGAGGTTTCTGAGGTCGAGAAATCCGGGTATGAAGTTAGTTTTTCAAAAAAATTGATTAATCACCTAAATCATTATTTATTGAATTCAGGCCTGAATGAACTCTAACAAACAAATGAGATTTTTAATTTTTACTTGGAGAGTTAGAGAGTTTTCCAGAGTAAATTTTTGTGCTGATTTCAAAGAAATTATTGGTTTTTTAGTTGGACTTTTAATTTTTGAGATAAGAGCATAAAAAATAAATTTTGAGTCAAAATGTTATTTTTGATATATTTTAAACTTTAGGTTTTAAAAAAAATTGTTTAAAATTTTTTTTTGCTAGAAAAATTAAAATAATTTCGAATTTTTTTGGAAAATAGACTTATAAATGCAGAAATATTATCCAATTTTGGTTGAAATTGAAACATAAAAATTATTATTTGATATAAAGATTATAGATAATATAATGTGATAATATAATCTTTTATCCCATTCATTGATTTTTTCTTGCTGGTAAACGATTACTATACGACAAACGACATCGAAGGTAGAATTTATTTTTAATGCTATTATTAAAAAATGTAAATTCTAATTAAGCAAATTTGTTTAATCTAAAGGCACTAACCATAAGCTAAAAGAAATGGCTCAACATTATATTATCTATAATCTTTATATCAAATAATAATTTTTATGTTTCAATTTCAACCAAAATTGGATAATATTTCTGCATTTATAAGTCTATTTTCCAAAAAAATTCGAAATTATTTTAATTTTTCTAGCAAAAAAAAATTTTAAACAATTTTTTTTAAAACCTAAAGTTTAAAATATATCAAAAATAACATTTTGACTCAAAATTTATTTTTTATGCTCTTATCTCAAAAATTAAAAGTCCAACTAAAAAACCAATAATTTCTTTGAAATCAGCACAAAAATTTACTCTGGAAAACTCTCTAACTCTCCAAGTAAAAATTAAAAATCTCATTTGTTTGTTAGAGTTCATTCAGGCCTGAATTCAATAAATAATGATTTAGGTGATTAATCAATTTTTTTGAAAAACTAACTTCATACCCGGATTTCTCGACCTCAGAAACCTCTAAAAAGTGGTATTTTTACCGAAAAAATAATGCTTTTGTTATAAATATTCAGGGTATATTGAAAAATCTGGTCAAAACCTTTTCAAGGGATTTTTGAACGGTTTTCAAGTGTCCAGACCTTCTGAAAAGTATTTTCCCATTCATAATTTTCTCTCCTCTTTCAGAATCAAAAGGGTGTAGCAGGGTGTAAAATGCAACTTGAATGGGTGTTTCAGGGTGTATCAAGTTGCAAAACTTTTGAGACAGGTTTTCTCCGCATTTCAAATTACTTGTTTTCATAAAAAAAATTTTCCCAGGGTTTTAGACCATGAGGAATAAAAATAAAAAAAAAATTTTGACGGTGTTTCCATTTATTTCAGGATTTACACCCGGTGTAACTTTTCAAAAAAATTCAGGGTGTATGTTTTAAAGAATACCCAAAATTGTTCTTTCAAAACTTAATTTTAGCCAGATAGGAACCGTTAACAATAACTGTCAAATCGACGTTTTTTTTTCAACAAATAACGCACTTTTTCTTTTTTTATTAAATATTTTAAATAAAAAATAAGATTTATGTGATCAATAAACAAAGGAGTAATAGAAATTCGGCCCCCAAATATTTAAGATTTTGAAAAAAAAAATATTGCATTTCTATACATCAAATTAAAGCCTTTTACTTCTACTTTATTTTTTTATTCAAAAATTTAAAAAAAAAATGTATGAAAATGAGTCCAGTTTTAAATATCCAAAGCCCTGTAATTAAATAAGCTAATTATTAGAAAAAATTTTTTTTTGAAATATGGTCAAAAGCTTTTAAATCAAAAATAATTTACTGAATTATAAAAAATCACGTGATTTAAAAAAAAATCAAATCAGTATTTTTTATTTTACTTAAATTATTAATAAATAATTTTAACTGTTTCTTGTATTGTTCGGATAAAAATGATCTCCAGAACCCAAAAGAAGCCTCGAGACAGCAATTTTAATTGCATAAAATGTAAAACTCGATTAACTCTGTTTAAAAAGAGTTCATTCTTTAGGTTAAAATCAGAAAAAACTCTTGAATTTGCAAATGCCTTTAAACCAGATATAATTGCTGAATTAGACGAACTGGTATGTATAAATTGTTACATGAATGGAAAGCGCTTATTTCAAAAATTAAATTCTGGTAGAACTGAAGCTCTTCAAGCTGAAAACGCGTCCTTTACCGATTTTACTCTTGAAAATAATCATCCAATATCAATCGAATCAATAGATTTGATATCTTGTCAATCAAATATTCAAAAAATAAATGATGAACTTCCGAAAAATAATGATAATCCAATTTTAATTAATCAATCGGTTGATTCAAATTCGATTTTAAAATCAGAAAATAAGATTTCAACTAATCGAGTGGTGCCTTTTAAAGCAGGCCAAAGTGTTAAAGACTCGACTCTTATTGATATAAATAACAAAAATTTAAATCAAAATAATCGATTAATTCTCGACATCCCTAAAAGTTATTCATCGCACAAGTCATGTTTTGTGTGTCGAGATACTAAAACAAGACTTAATACAGTTCCGAATGATGCGAGAATACAAGTATTAATAATTAAAAATATTTTTATCCCTAAATACACGAGATGTTGTTATAAGCATTTCGACGAGCTTGGTCGCTTCAATCTAAAATCGTTGGCGAAAATTGAGCCTGTAAAAAAAGAAGTATCGATGGACAAAGAAGCTATTGTTGAGATTTTAGATATATTAAGAGAAAAATCAAAAAAGAGATGTTTATTTGCTGAGTTTGCTGATCCAACTAAGCTTGATAATGAAACTTGTATTTCTACAACTGGGTTTGAAGTAAAAGAATTAACAAAATTATTAAGTTATTTAGGTTCAAATATTAGAACTAGGGAAGATTGGGTCAGTCAAAACAGTTTAGTTGCTAAAGAACTATATTCAATAAATGAAGACCAGCTTGTATTAATTGCTGATGGTAAATTCTTTTTTGAAATATTATATAATAATTTTAAGTTGCTAATTGCTATCATTAAAATAGTATTCTAATCAATTAGAAAATTTATTTAAATATTAAATTAAATTTTTAAAAATTAAAAATTTAATTTAATAATTTAATATTTAAAAATTAAAAATTTAATTTAATAATTTAATATTTAAAAATTAAAAAAATTTAGATTAGACTGTTTAAAAACCAAAATTTTTTTAATTTTTAAAAAATCAATTAGCTTTAAATATAATCAAATTAAAAAGAACTTTTGAAATCGATTTTAAAAATGGTTTTATACGAAATTAAAATGAAATCACTATTTTAGATTAAAAAAAAAGTTTTTCTATTTTCATTTTATTCTTTTTAAGGAACTTACTGCTACTGCCAAAAAAGTAGTAATTACTTATTTCAAAGACAAAGCTTTTCTGGTCAAAAGAAGCGTAATCTAGTCAAACCATTTATAGTTTGTGCATCAAATGGGTTAATATTAAATTGCTTTGGTCCTTTTCCTGCCACTCAAAATGATGCTTCTATCATGGAGACTGTTTTCAATAGTGAATTGAAAAGTCTTGTTAAAAATGGAGATATTTTTATCTTAGATAAAGGATTCCGAGATGTTGTAAATTTTTTAGAAAAAAGAGGTTTAACAGTAATGATGCCTGCTGTAATGGAAAAAAATCAAAAACAACTGACCACAAAACAAGCGAATGATACTAGATTAGTAACAAAGACAAGATGGGTAATTGAGGCGATTAATGGGACATTAAAGCAATCATTTAAAGCTTTATCTCAAACCAAAAATAAAATGTTAAATAACATTAAATTCGATTATAAAATAAGCTGTGCTCTAATAAATTGTTTTTTTAGACGTTTAATTTCTGATGGCGATTTAGGATCAACTATAGCTAAAAATATGAAAAATCGGGTTCAAATAGAGAATGATCTTGAAAAACTGGTATTAGACAAAACTTTGAATAAGAAAAAAGACTTCGTTCAAATTGAAAATGTTTGTTTTTTGGATGACTTTCCTCGATTAACAAATGAATTGATAATTTTAAATATCACTTTTGGCACATATCAAATTAAACAAAATCTAAGTTATTTAGCAGAGCATTTAAAAACTAATAGAATGTATAAAATTTTGGTTAAAAAATTCGAGGATTCTTCATGCAAACACAATGAGAAAATTGTTTATTCGGTAATCAAATCTAGACATTCATCCTCAACTAAATACGACGTTTATGTCAAATATATATCAAAAGTTAATGAAAATAATGATGCTTCAAATATTATTGGTTGGTATTGTACATGAAGAAACGGTTCTCGTAAAGTTGGTTGTTGTTCCCACATTACATGTGTCATTTTCTATTTAAGTAATGCACGTTTTCTAAGGAAATTCCAAAACCAGCGAATTTTTTAGACAATTTCTTTGATCAAGCTTTGTTTAATATAAACGTATTATAAACGGATTAACTGGCTCCCAGGTATATTGATAACCTGGGAGCCAGTTAATCCAGCTCAAAGATTTTTGTAAAAAATCTGAAAGATCTGAAAAATAACTAAAATTTCAATCTTATTTATACTAATTTTTAAAAAATATAAATATTTTATAAAAGTTCAATGTCATTCAACTTTT
>NTPY01000418.1:1545126-1559375 GCA_002922825.1 Brachionus calyciflorus
ACAATTTTATTAAATTTGTCGAGTAGAATCTCAATATCAATCCTCCAACTTCAATGAAGCTTTCTAAAACTTAAATGAAAATAATTGATTTTCATGTAAAAAAAATATAATTTTATCTAACTAACCTAGTAAGTAGCAAGATTTTTATTCGAATTTCATCATTTTGTTTCCAAAATTTTTTCAATTTATAAATTTAACTAAAAAAATCATAACCTTGACCAGAATCCTGCCTGAAATGAGACTAACAATAAATAGATTGAATTATTTATAGCTCTAAAAAACTATAGAGAGGTTATGAGTCTCAGAGTTAAAGTTTCAACTTTCGGGCGATAAAATCGTCGATTAATCGAGCAAAGGTCAAGAAAAATCAAGGATCGGCGATCAAAAAAAATCCATAATCGGTGCAACACTAAATTGAAGCAAGAAATATTATCTGTTTTAAAATCCAAGCTTGATGAATGGTTATAGAAACACATCGAAACGATTGCTAAAGCTCAATAGAGCTCTGTTTTGGAAAATTTTCTCAAGTTGCAATGCTTTTTAGTGTTATTTTTACTACTAAAAGCAACAAAAAATCATTTTTATAACTTTAACTTAAAAATGGCTTGATCTTAATTTCTAACCATTAACTTACTATTCGACATCTAGCATCGCTCGAATGTTATTTCGACAAACGACCAGATTTTATTTTTTTAACCAAACATTAGAATTAAAATAACAAAACTTCGCGAGAAAAACATGCTTTACTAATGAAAGATGTCTCGAGGCAAAAGTATTTGTATAAATAGGCACCCAAATATTTTTGTTTTGTAGTTTACCCAGAATAATTTAACTGTTCTTAAAAACTTTTTTTAAAAAATACAAAACTAATCATGTTCAAAGAATTTAATGAATTAAATTATTTAGTAATTTTTTTAGTAATAATTTTTTTTTCTATTAAAAAAATTATTAATTAATTAATTACTCTTTTTGATTAGGACTAGAAAAAACCAAAAATTTAGGAGATCCACTTTAAGCTTTTTCTAATTCGTAAATTCGTCTGAAGAATGATTTAAAAATTATAATAATTATGAAAATTATATTTTATTTAACATTCATTTTTTAGCTAAACTAAGTATTGTTTGCTTAAAAAACTTGAATTTAACTCGAAGACGACTGTCCAGTAAATTTTAAAAGAACAGTGTTTATAGAGAGCATACTAAGAACAAAACCAAAGCAGAAACAGAAACAAAAATTGTTTTGTGTCGATTTTGATTCTCTTCTGTGTTGTTTTTGTTTCGGTTCTTTCTCTTTTTTGTTTATGCACTGTTTAAACATTGTTTACATTTCCGTTAAAATAAGGATAAACGATATAAATGTGCAGCAAAACTATTTTTTTGCTAATCAATTTTTTTTGTAAAAAAAAAAATTTTTTTTTTTTGTGGCTTGAGTCGTTGAAAAAAAGCGAATTTAGTTTTAGGCATAAATTAAAATTTTGAAAATTCTAAATGAAACTATTTTGTTTTTATTATTCTGTAAATTGCTTAATAAATAAATTAAGCTCTGTATAAATGTTGCAGATTTCATTTAGAACATTTTTAAATCACGTGCAAAGTTTGTAAAGATTCAGAGTTTTTTTGGGTATAGCAAAATAGTTAAACTTTGATCCAGTTAAAAGAAAAATTTTATTACTTTCCGTAAAAATGTTGCAGCATTTTGCATGAATTGAAATTTCCTGAACCGAAATTATTTGCAAGCTTAAACAAATTTATATCAATTAAATAATATTGTGATTAGAGACAACAAAAAATTGCGATTTTTGAACTAAAGGATGCTTTTTCTCTGAAAGACTAAGTAATTTATTCAACAAACTTATGCTTAGTTTCACGAAAGTTAAAAAAAATTTTTATTGATTTACATTAAAAAGGTTGTTGAAAAATCCATCGAAATTTTTTGTCGTCTCTAATTGTGATTCGAATCGACGAAAATCAAGAGAATTCAAAAAAATGTCAATTGACTTAGTTAACAACTCTGACAATCAGGTCACATTTTTTACGATAAAGATATGAAATTTTGAGACACATAGATTATAAAAAAAGTTATTTTGGGAAAATAAAAAATTTGTTGATTCGTCTTTCTTTCGATGATCTTTGGTTCCTAGTTTATAAAGTCTTAACTTAATTATCAACTATTGATTTACTGCTTAAAAAATTAAAAAAAAATTACCTTATTTTATTTGTGCCTTTCGGCTTAGACATACAATAAAAGTTTTCAATTTTTTTTGAGCAAATAATAAAATTAATCTTTTTTTAATCTTCTTTAATATACAAGAGGTATAAATTCAATTTTAATAAAATAGTATTCTATTATTCAAAAATGTAGATTTTTTTAATAAAACAGATGGGCCTTTGAGTGAAGATTATTGGAAAGACCATAGTCGCTACAGTGAGGCCCTCCGGTACAGAATAAGATTTTTTTCTTACTCGAGTAATGTTTAACCTAAAAAATCGATTAAGTTCGAAAAAAAAATTCCTGTTTTTTCGAAACTAAAGAATTAAAATTTCACCATTTGATTTAAATTTATTAATTTTGAACTATTTTGATTTATAAAAAAGTTTTTTTAAGTTAAAAATAAAAAAAAAACAAGTCAAATAAAGAAATTAAGAACATGATCGTACCGAGTTTTTTGTAGTTTACGACAATAAGAAAAGAAATAAAGGGTATGTAATGTCGAGTTCTATTGATATACTATTGATATATAGAAAATTTAGAACATGTCTGTTTTTACTTTAATTTTCTAATTTTTTCCTGTCGTTAATTTTTTTAAAGAAGAAATCTCTCAAACTCTGTCTCATCTCTCAAATTATGTAAAATTTTTAGTCGTTTTAGGTCTTGGTTCTTTTTTCAGACCATTTTTTGTCTTTTTTGGGAAATTTATGGTATTCTCAACTAAATAAGGTGTAATGATAGGTAAATTGTATTATTTTTTAACAATCTTGGTCTCAAATTAGAGATAATTAAGTTTTTTAATTAAATTCAAGGGATCAATTTTTCCAATCAAATTATAAAAAAATTTTCTTGACCATTTTTTGCTCTGAAAATGACAAAAGTAATTTTTTTTCGATTTTCTTGATTTTTTTCACACTTATCATTTTTTGAAATTTTTTCGACTTTAAAAAAAATAAAAATTCAAAAAAACTTGCTGAATTAAATTATTTTGATGACCGAAATAACAAACGAAAAGTCATACCAAAAAAAATGGTCAAGAAAATTTGAGACCAAGATTGCCAAAAAATAATACAATTTACCTATCATTACACCTTATTTAGTTAAGATTACCAAATAATTCCCAAAAAAGACAAAAAATGGTCTGAAAAAAGAACCAAGACCTAAAACGACTAAAAATTTTACATAATTTGAGAGATGAGACAGAGTTCGAAACATATCTGTATAAATTTAATTACTTCTTTGAAAAAATTAACGACAGGAAAAAATTAGAAAATTAAAGTAAAAAACAGACATGTTCTAAATTTTCTAGACATACTGTATTTCAATTAGATCAGTTAAATAATTTTTTATTTCAATCTTAAGGATCAATATTATATTAGATAAAGTGATTTACAGACTTCCCAAAGTATGGCTATAAAGAAAATACATCCTAAATTTTTTATTTAAAATGTTAAGCTGAAATTTTTGTTGCAACTAAAATTTAAAAAATTAAGTTTACTCACTGTTTGAAACGAATTTAATTTTAATTCGACAAACATTGCAATTTTTTAAAATGAAACATTTCTATTTTCAAAATATTTTAAATCAACGCACTTTTTATTTATTAAATTCAAGATTGGGTATGAATTTAATACAAAAGACGAAAAATCAAACCATATTGAAAAAAAATTTTTCGCCACAATGACTTTTTTGCCAGAATAAATATGTATGAACATGGGTAATCTTTGAAAGAAGTGTTTGAAATATTTTAAGGCTTGAAATATTTTTTGTGTTGAATAGATATTTATTTTATTTGAAATTTGTGGTGACGAGATTTTACAATAAAAAAGGTTGATTTTGTCGCGAAAAGTTTCAAGATGCGGGGAAGAGTGTTTTAATTGTGGAGATGACGGAGACTCCTTTCATTAATCTTAAAAATAGACTTAACTCTAATCCCTTCAATACTGAGTCGAAACGGCTTGAATGGGTAATTTTTGACTTAAGTATAATTAATCATTTTCGCTGTCGCATTCGTTTAAGCCTAATTGATCGGAAATTGAGTTATAGTAAAAAAAAAACTAAAGTAAAAATTCGGCGAAATAGAAAAAAAAGTATTTACAGGTTAATTGAATAAAAAAAAAAGATTTCAAGAGTAATTAAAAAAAAATGAAGGTAACAAAAAAATGGACCAATCAAAAAATCGGTATTTAATTTCCCGTTTTTATTTGAAATTAAGAATATATCAAATAATTTCTTCTAATCTTTATTTTTATTTAAATAACTCAAATGAAATTTAATTTTCTAATATAAAATCTATGGAAAAATAATTCGAATAAAAAAGTAGCTCTATTTCTTCAATTAGAAAAAAAAAATAATTCGAATTTTTCTTAGTTTCGAGTAAATACGGTAGTTTACCGGAAGCGAAGCTACGGGTGTGACCTTGTTTTTATAAAAAAAAAAAAAATTTTGCCTTACCCGTACTAAAAATAAAAATTTTTTTAAAAATTTTATTTAAGTCAAAAGTTGATCTAAAAATTTTTTTTTTTTACCGGTACGCCAAAATTTTTTTTCTTTTTTATAAAATTTACAATTTAAAAAAAATAAAAAAAAAATTTTTTTTTTTTTAGTACGGGTACGAGTACGGGTACGATTACGGGTACGATTACGGGTACGGTTCGGGTACGAGTACGGGTACGGTTCGGTACGCTCTTAGTACGGTACGGTACGGTTCGGTACGCTCTTAGTACGGTACGGTACGGTTCGGGTACGGTTCGGTACGCTCTTAGTACGGTACGGTACGGGTACGCGTACGACGTTAATTCGGGAGCAGTGCAGTATTTTCTTTTATTTATAAAAAAATTAATATAGGCTTTTTAATTTATTCTCTTGTATCAGGATAATTTTTTTTTCTTCAAGTTTACAAATTTTTTCAGACCCCGCTACTGCCTTCGATAACCAGAACGAATCCGATCTTCGCTTTTCTTTTAATTTTCGCCGGTATAGACTCCGTTTCGCCGGTGACCATCACTACTCCAAACACTACTATAATTCTAGAGCTGTCTAGCGAGCAATTAGATACTTGACTTAGTGACAAATTTATTTGTTTCATTTTTATAATGTTACTCCAGAGTCACGTAATAAAATATGTGACTTTAAAAAAAATTTAGAAATAGATTTTATTAATTTTCTATTTAGTAATTGGTTCAGTATTTTTTTTTCGTAATATTTTTTTGTCGCAAATAAAAAATGATTTCAACGCTCCATGATTGTTTTTTTATTAATGGGATAATTTATAACTACCCGGAAAATAAAAAACGGAAAGGAAAACGCGTTTTAACGAAATATTAAATAAACGCGAGAAAACTAGGCAATTTTAATTGGAAATTTTAATAAAAACGCGTTAAAATCGAATATTTAATAAACGCCAGAAAACTAGACAATTTGAAATAGAAATTTCAATTAAAACGCGTTAAAACGAAATATTAAATTAACGAAAGAAAACAGGATAAGTTAAATTTTAAATTTTAATCTAGATGCGTTTAAATGATTTTTTTAAACAATATTTGGTAGGAGATTCGTTTTAAATTATAAAAATATTTAGATATAAATTTCAGTAATTTCACTTCCATATTTGTACTCATTAATTATATATTTAAGGTTTAACTGACTTAACTAAATTTTTTAAATAAATTTAAAATTACTAATATTATTTTTTTTAGGATTAAAAATATTTCATATTGAACTAAATTAATGCAGCAGAAAAATATTTTATCAGATTTTAATATTTTTTTTATTCTTAAAAAAGTTACTTGCTTTAATTGACAAATCAAAAAAATGTTGCAATCTTCTCTTTCTATCAAGCTACTCAATTTTCTTTATTTTAATTCTACCGTATTTACTCGATATTAAGAATATACCGGCACATCAAACAAATTCTTCTAATCGAGTGATTTTTTTTTCAAAAAATAACTCAAATAAAATTGAAATATTCCTCTATTTGAGAAAATTAAAAAAAAATCATAAAATAAAATTTTGTTTATTTAACAAATTTTATTGGAACAAAAAAAATTATTTTAAAAAAGAGGGGCGTGCGCTTATTTTGGACATTGAAAAAATTTGCATAACTTTTTTTTATGAATATAATTTGAGTTAAAAAAAAAAGAAAAATTAACTTGAATTGTGTCTTTTTTTTATTTGGGTTTTATTCAATTAGAAGAAAAAAAATTTAATTCGAATTATTCTTAATTTCGAGTAAATACGGTATTATAAATTATTGTTCAACTTTTGAACTTTATAAAAAGAAATACATTCTTTTTTATTTTTACATTATATTTAAAATTTGTTTTAGTTTTAATTCTTGGTAAAATTTACTTTAACGTTTCTTTTGAATAAAATTTAATTTCAATTTTGTTTGAATTTAAGGAACAATTTCTTGTTAAAGTTTTATTTTTATAGTAATCAGAAGGGACAATAAAAAAGTGTATGGACATCTGCTCAATCATCTGATTTCCAATCAATCAACAAGCATCCGATCCTAAACTTCAACCAGAATTTTTATGAACTATGAACCGCTAAATATCTAACTTCGCCTATTTCAAAGAATTAGAAAATTCTTCCTTTTTTTTTTTTTCTTGACTCACAAAAAATCTTTTTGATCGCGCATTAAACACTTGATTCGATGTTTATAGCATTAACATATTGCAGCAAATATCTGAACATGGGCGAAATGGTATTAACTGAATGTTCCAAAGACGCGCCTTATCTTATTTAGCTCATTTATCTCTAAAGAAAATGAGGTCAACTTGACTAAAAAATTTCAATTTCAATACTTTTATGGAATAAATTTCTTTCGTTTTTCTCCGTTTTTTTCGATCTTTTTTAGTTAAAATTTAGCTAAAGGTTAACGAAACAAAATGTATTTAAACGCGTAAAAACGATCGCGTTTTTTTATGAATATTTTTTGCGTTTTAACGAACATTATGTTCGTTTTTACGCGATTAAACAAGCGTTAAAACGCGTTTTTCTTTCCGTTTTTTAGTTCTTCGGGTACAGTCAAAGTTGAATTATCTTCAGTCTAAATTATATTCAATCTTATTTTTACTTTGGTCCAAATAAAGTTTGCTGAAAATGAAACCTGAACTAACTTAAATTCGGAGTTAAAAGCTGTTTATCTCTTTTTAATTTAACTAAATTTTTGACTAGAATCAACGAATCATTTGGTTTAGAAAATTGAAATTTTTGCTTTTTTTCTAATTTAGAAGACAAAAGGCTAACATTGCTGAATCATGTGTGTTTACATAATTTATACTTGTCTTCTAAATTAGTAAAAAAAACAAAATTCGATTTTTTTCAAACCATAAGTAAAAGGAAAATATGCCTAAATTAAGGTGGAATAAAAAAAGATAAACAGCTTTTAACTCCGAATTTAAGTAAAGGACTAGTTTAGGCTTTATTTGCAGCAAAATTTATTGGGAACATCAGTTCCATTCTTTGGCCTTTTTTGAATAAAATTGTACATAAAAAAATCTAATTAAAAAAAAAACTTGCCAAATCGAGAAGACCCGATTTATAAAGCGATTTAAAATTCTTTTTTAAGTGAAAAAAAAAAAGGTATTCAAAAATAATTTTTTTTTATTTAAAAATTTTCTAATTTACAAAATATAATTAAATAATCTTTCAAAATAAAAACCCAAAAAAAATAATCAAGAACGCAATAAAAATAAATATTGAAAAAAAAACTTTAAAATTTGATTGAAAACTTTTTGAATTTATACTATTTGATTTCTCTATAGGTTTAGCTACATTCATAAACGGCACCATAAATAACAATATTAAAATTTGCAAAAAAAACCATTTTCCTAAATAAAACAATCCATAAGGATTAAATCTAATTTTTGAATATTTCTTATTATTTCTAACTGTTTTATAAACTTGTGCTATTTGATTGGCTGCTGAATCCCATGAATGATACAGAGCGTTTGATCTACAATTTTGACTTAGGATATTCCGATCTCTAATTGCTTTTTCCAATGCTTCACACGCGTCTTCGACATCATTCGGCTTCCATGTATAACCATGTATACCGTTTATGAAAAATTCTCTCATTTGTTTACCCTCAGCTGCCACTATTGGGACACCACTACTCATTGCTTCTAAATAAACTTGACCAAAAGTCTCCGACACAGATGCATAGACAAAAAAATCAGCTGAAGCATAAGCCGATGCCAATTCGACTCCTTGTAAAAATCCCATAAAATTTGTTTGATTCTGCGGAAATATCGGTTTTAAATTATCCAAATAAGCACCACCTCCAACTATACACAAAAAAACATTTGGAAATTTTTTCAAAATTTCTATCAAAAATTCAAAATTTTTCTCCGGTGATAATCTACCGACCGAAACGAGCAGAATTTTATCCGATGAATAATTACCATTAAACATTCTCAGTCGCATTTCATGACTCCGAAACGACGGATTAAAGCTCTCCGAATCAACACCTGTCTTCCATACATGAATCCTTTCCCTAATTCCATTTTTCTCTAAGACCTTGGCAAAATCTGAACTCACTGTCAAATTAAAATTCGATACATTCAAAAAAGTACGACGTAGACTTTGATAAACCAATAGACTTACATGCGAAATAAATGGTTTAATATATAATGGAATGTAATAATCCAAATTGGTATGACTTGACCATACAATTGGAATGTTTAAACTCAACGCTAAACACGCGCAAAATGTCGATGCTGGTGTATGTTCAACACAGTGTATAACATCTGGTTTAAATTCTAAAATAGATTTTAACATACCGTATTGGGGTAGTAAAAATGGTAAAGAACAGTCTAATTTATCATTAAATTCTAATGAATAAAGTCGACTAAAGCTTAGATTTTTCACTATTTTACAATCATTAGTCAATGTTTCACAACCCTAAAATAAAAAAAATTTTCATTTTAAGAATGAGTTTTTTTTTGGTATTATTCAGTCTTGTTTATAAGTCAAAATTTTAAGTCATTTAACACCAAAGTCAAGACTTTATTTTTCGTAAGTCAAAATTTTCGAAGTCGATCACTTAACTTGAAAATTTTTTTTTAGAATTTTCTTTCTTAATTTTGGCTAAAAGAAAAAAATTAAATTTCATATAAAGAATGAAACTAATTTAATTCTATACTGCATTTCTCGCCAATTAACGGAGTACGTGTACCCAGACCCGTACCGTACCAAAAAAAAGAAAATTTTTTTTAATATTTTTTTGTACGGTACGGTCCAAATAAAAAAAATTTTGTTTTAGAAAAATTAAAAAATATTAAAATTTTTTTTTGTGATACTGGTTTTTTTTTTGATACGGATACGCCGTTAATTTGCGAGAAATGCAGTACATATTGGCAACATAAAAATTTTAATCAATTTTTTTTTGGTATGGGTTATTTATACTCGTATTTTCCAGGAGCTATGAGCTGTTACCTACGTAAGTAGTGGCTTGTTCGAGTCGTTTGATTATACTCGAAACGCATCATCACACAGCAGGGGCAACTGCGCAAGTTTATACTCGACCCGAGTAGTGGTAATATGTTAAGAAACTTTTGCCCTTTTTCAATGTAACTTCAAGCAGAATCGAACCTCAGACCTTTAGCGCAGAAGTCGAACATGCTATCCACTACACCACACTAACACCATAACTTTTTTTAATTTCTAATTTTTTTTCGAATTTATTTTTGCAATTTTATATTTGAAGATTTTGAAAAAAGAAATGAAAATTGGGAAAAAAAAATTTGAAAATTGATTTAAATTATTATGTTGCCGTACATTTTCTATGAAAAAATCCTTCTCGAAAATAGTTACTAAATTTTTCAATCAAATTTAATTTTAAAAAAAATATACAGTGGCTTCATAATGAGGCTCATTAAAAAAAAAATTCAAGTTAAGTGTCATTGACTTGACTATGACTTTTTTAAGTCACTTATAAACAACTCTGGTTTTATTTACCTTGCATCCAGTAATTATGTGAATTTGAAATCCCTGTCTGGCTAGTCTTATAATTATTTCTTTGAATCGACGCGCAATTCCGCTCGTATACGGATGAAAGCTTTCTGTGCATATTAAAATTTTTAGACTTTCTTCTCTTTGGTTTTTTATCATTTTAAAATCATTATTGTTAGTTGGTTGATATGAATACAAATAGTTATTTATTGCCAAGCCATTCGTTTGATTTGGCATATTATAAAATTTAAAAAGGTAAAATCAAGTCAACCAAATCAAATTTTTCTAGAAAAAAAAGAAACTTAAAATTTTAATTATTTTACCTTTATAAAAAATGTTTATGAAAATTCAGGTAAAACGAATCACATGATTAATAAAATTTTTAAGTTCCTTTAAAAATAAATATTTAAGTAAAAAGTTGTTGAGACTTACTTTGGAATCGACAACAATTAATTCTTTAAATATTTATTTAAGGTATTCAAATAGATTTTTATTTTTCTATTTTGTTGTAAAAAATTACAAAATTATTTTTTTTATTATTTGTTTATTTTTAGAAAAATTGTTTTTTCTTTTAAATTGTAATTTTTAACTTAATCAAATAAATCGTACGATAAAAATCTATTCTAGAAAAAATTTGCTATTCGATGTTCGAGTGTCTCAGCTAACTTATCAACAAATCTTTTTTAAATTTCATTATTATCTGTTAACCAAAATTGACTCGAAAACAGTTATTAAAGATAACAATTTTTATTTTGTTTGAATTTAAAAAGTTTTTTGAGTCCAAGTCTTACTTGAGCCAACTTTTAAGTACAATCTTATATCATGAAACAAAAACAAATTTGTTTTTTAAATTGAATGGTCTGTGAAGTTCATTTCAAATCTTTCAATTTGATAAAACTTTTTCTTTTTTTTAGCTTAATATTCAAAAATTTTTAAAAAAATTTGCTTATTTATTTGTTTATTACCAGAAAGTAGATAATGTATAGTATGACTTTTAAAAAAGTATCGAGTGATGGATTTGAACACCGCTTAAAAAAAGTCTAAACAACATAACACAATTTTAATGACAACAGAATACTTGTTAAATCTAACTAACTCGACATAAAGTCCATTTTGGAAAAAATAATTTTTTTCTTTTTTGTTGGATGTAGCAAAAATGTTACAAATTGTAGCAATTTAAACATAAGTAAAAATTTATTACTTGAGAATTATATTTTTGACTTGAGAATTTAGAATACCCTTTGATTTATTAAATTTTTCTAAATATTTCTTACCTTATTTTAACAGAAAGTTACTCTGAACTTTTAAGTATAATATTAAATTACTTGTAATCTCTTTAGATTTTTTTTTTGCCTAAAATTTAATAATCCAAAGCTTAACAAAAAATTCAAATTTTTTCTTTTACTAAGTCGATCTAAAACAGAAAAATCTTCTAGCATCATTAACAACAACAACAACCTAAAGAAAAAAAATATTTAACCTTACTATGCAAATATAATTATTTGCTAATAAAAATAAATCAGAATTTATAAAAAAAATTTAATTTTGAGATTTATTATTAACTATTTGTAACCTAACACGGTAATTTTATTTTTCTCAGACTTTAAAAATAGTTCTTTTTTTCAAGAGCAGCTCCTTAGCGAGATTTGTCTTAACCTAAATTTGTTTTATTTCTTATTTAAACACGAAATTAAATAATAAAAAAAAAATTTATTTCTGGTTGTTATTAATTGTACACCGATTACGAATAACGCAATTTTATAAAATTTATATAAATAATTTAAGGTAATTTTCTGAGATTCTTCTTCTTGATTTTTGATTTGAATTTGACCTTCTCTTTTGTTTTTTTTGGTTTTTCTAAATAATACTTTTTTATTATGTAATTCGATTATGTGCGCCGTAGTTTGTCTGTATTGAAAAAAATAAATATTTTTATGATAAAAAAGATTTTTATATTAATCTTGGAATAAATGTCAAAAAAGGATTAAGCTGATTTAGAGCTGTAAACTTTTGTTTAATATTTTTTTTAGCATTTCTTTTTTAAATTTAATAATTTTTTGAATTTTTATTTTCAACGACTTAAGAGGTAACACATACTTTGTCGCACTTTTTCATAGTCTATTAAATATGACTAAAGAGATTCTATTTTGGAATACCACACTTAGGATTATGAAAAGGAATTTTAGTGTTTTCTGTCAATTTTCTTTTTTTTTCAATTTTTTTGACCAACAAAAATCGCTCTGCAAAACACATAAGAGGACTTTTGGTGGCAAAAAAATTGTTGCATAGTGAAGCAGAATTTGCTGCACCTTTTGGCCAAGTCTGCAAAAAATTGTGCAATTTTAATTGCTTATTTAACTTAAGACTTTTTATTTGACTTTTTTTAATGTTGAACAAATTTGCACAAAATTCAGAGATTTCTGCAATTTTGCAATAAAACTTTTCACCATTAAAACAAGTCTAATTTAAATACGAAATTAAAATTGCATAATTTTTTGCAGAGCTATTTTTTTTGGCCAAGAAAATTGGCAAAAAACTTTAACATGCCTTTTGAAAAATAACTAAATGTTACATAAAAAAAAATTGATTTTCTGTGGCTTTTCGTTTGGCAAAATATAGTTTTATTACTATTACTATTTCAATTTTACAATTTGAATTTCTGCAAATGCACATTAATTTTTTAATAAAAAAGCTAATGTCAGATACACAGTTGTGTAGTTGTAAGGTAGACTCTTTTAAGATCAAATGCTTCATTTAGTAAATTTTTATTTGAAAATTTTTATTAAGAGAAGATAAATTATTCTCTTAATTCTATTAATCATCTCCATTTTTGTAAAAAAAAAAAGTTGGTAGGTAATATTTTTATATTTTAAATTGAAATTAAATTTTTTTTTGTTAAATTTTTGTCGAATGCCGAATTTCAACTTTGAATTTTATATATTAGATAAATTTAAAATTTAAATTGAATATTCTTATTGCTAGGTAAATACATTAAATTGAGTTATAAAATTTAAATAGCTCAAATTAAAAAAAACAATTTAAATAGTGATTAAAGAGATAATTTAACATTTTTTTTTTCTAAAAAGAATATTAACACAAAATAAAGGCATCTGAAAATCTAGTATTCAAAAGCAACAAAAATTACCTTTGAAAAATTATCTAACTTTTCTGTTATTATTAATTCTAATTTTATTAATTAACTATTCTAAGTTTAAATAAAATTATTTTGGCTTTTAATTTAAAATTCTATGATTTCAGTATCAGTAAAATACAGGAAAATACTATTATGTTCCCTTTATGTGTCTTAAGTGTGACAACTTAAGACATTGTGTCTGGGGGGTTACTTAATGTGACTTTGTATGACAAAGTGTGACTTCAAAAAAAAGCCTTAGTGTGACTAAATATGACAAAGTGTTACTTATAAAAAAATTCAGAAACGGAACTTTATATTTTATTTTTTAAAAAAGTTCCTCTTATGTTAATAATAGAATATCTTGATCGTTTTTTTCTCAAATTATTTTTTAAATTTGACCAAGTTTTTCAAATGTCATACCAATTGGGTAATGATACCTCATCTCATCTTTAAATAAAAAAAAATTAAAAAAAAAGTTAACAGAAGAAGATCTTAATAAAAAAAGACATTGAAAATATAAAGTTAAATCTCGTTAAAATTTTAAAACCTAAAAGATATTATCTTAAATTTTATTTAAAAAATTTAGATTAGGCTTTTCGAGAATTCTAATTTTTGTAGTCAAAAACCTCAATTTAGTAATCCAATTTTTAAATTAAATACGTTACTTAGATCGATAATTTAATAAAGTTCCGTTTCTTAATTTTTTTAGAAGTCACACTTTGTCATATTTAGTCACACTTAAGCTTTTTTTGTAGTCACACTTTGTCATAAAAAGTCACGTTAAGTAACACCCCAGACACAATGTCTTAAGTTGTTACACTTAAGACACATAAAGGGAACATAATAGATTTATTTGTCTTACAATTCTTAAAGGTATTAAGGATAAAATATATATCAAAAGTGTGACTCTATGTTCTGTATATGTTCCCTATGTTTTTTTTTTTTTTTT
>NTPY01000418.1:1559531-1575631 GCA_002922825.1 Brachionus calyciflorus
CATCCGCTTAGCTTTTTGTTTATATTCAAGTCGATTACTATTAATCTTTTTATAATTTTGCATTTTAACATCTTACAATGTTAGAAAATTTCATCACTTAGTGAGAATTGTACCTTAGACCTTTCGCTCCAAAGGACTCGACTTACACCACTCGGCCATGCGCTCACTATCTTTTCTTTAAAAAAACACTAAAGCTTCTATTTAGTAAATAAATGAGATGTTACCGAAAGGATTATGTTGTTCGGTTTATCGAATCCACTGAAGAAATTCGAGATGTATAGGTCAACTGTATTTGTGCTAAATTTAAGGATTTAATAAAAAAATTTAAATCATCGAAATATCTCAAATCTTTTCACAATATACAATGAACTCTCACTACACCACAATCAAAATGGAACTGTCCCTTAACTATCTCAAATTCAAAACTTTAGGCTCTGTACAGTAAATTTCAATTCATGCAAATTCAATTACTTTTGAACGGTAATTGATAAAATTATTCTGTAAATTACTACAGAGTGTAACAATTTTGCGACACTCAAAAACATAAGTCTGTAAATGCAAAAAGTTTTCACGCCATTGAAAAAGGTAATGTAATAAAGCTATGTAATGCATTAAACATTATAATTGAAAATTTAATGAAATACCGTAAAACCTGACAAACTAACCCATGGGCTTATACTAAATAATTGGAGGGATAAAAAATATCAATCTTATAAATATCTTTATAATTATTATACATATAAGCCCAGGGATTATATGTATATTAATATTGATATTTACATTACACCATCAGCTAAGTGACAAGGAGCGTGATCTACTTAACAATAAGTCTATAGTCTCTAAGTTGTTTTCCACAATATTACTCATAACAACTTGATTTAAATGAGCTTGTATTCAATTTATGTTAATTTAAGTATAAGGTACTTATAATGTTTATTTCTATTGATGTTCTACTCTGTCATCCAAAAAATGTTTTCATATCAAGATAAACTTCACATTATCAATTATCTGTAGACAAATTCTCAAAAAAATTATTCAAATGTTTGCTTAACAAAGTTACATTCCGTGTCAGCAAAAAGCCTCGTTTTGTATAGGTTAAAATAAAAAAAAAGTTACATAATAGTTGAATAAGGATAAAAATCATTAAAAATATAAAATTTTATTACAATTAAAAATAAATTGCGATAGTAAAACTTGAGCATATTTTGAATAAAAAAAATGTATCGGAAAATATTAAATGAAATACTAAAATATTACACTGGAGTTTTAGCTTGTTCCAAATTTTTAACCATCTTATAAATATCTTGTGTTTTACTTATATAACTCTGCGAAAGTAAAAAATGTTTAAAAATTAATTTGTTTTTTAAATTTAAATTCTAAATTTACTTTAATGCATTCTAATTTTTCGAAAACATTCATTGATTCTAATGGTTTGTTGGCATACCTTCTCTTGTCGAATGATTTCTCTGCTAAATTATCAATACCCCACATGACTCTTGACATTTCCAACACTCGTTCTCTCTTCTTATCACCATCTTTCAACAAAGATTCTTCAGCTCGCGAATTCGACAATTCTATTTCTTCTTTTAGTTGCATCAATTCACCCAATTTGCTATTAAATGTCATTTTATTTGAATTATGATCAATTACGAGGCGTTCTAACTGGTTTCGTAAGACCTTTAATTTATCCGAATTTGTAATTAAATTTTTGAACAAATCCAAATTCGTGTCATATAAGGTCTGATGTCGCATCATTAAACTCGTATATTTAGATTCACCGGCTTCCAAATAATCTAGATTAAATTAAATTAATTTTTACTCAAAATAAAACACTAAATATAATTTGTAAATTTTTCTCAATTAAATATGAAAGTGGCTCTGTACAGTAATTACGGTTTAAGAAAATCTTTTTTGTTAAGCAGAAAGTATCCTTTAAATTCATATTTTTTAACAATTAAAATTTATTTATGTTGAAATTACTTTAAAGACGAGGATCACTATCAAGTGTTTAAAGTAGCATAAGACCATATTTGCCCCTATTTATCTATATAATAACTTATCTAGTTAATGTCCAATAAACGTTAAAACCAATTTGTTTTTATTTTGTTCCCCGATTCTTAAATTTTCACCTTGATAAAACAATCAATTTATAAACTAATTTTTATTTAGAAAATTTTGCTTTAAAAGGAAAGTAAAGAAAGAAGAGTATAGGAATTTATTTTTACTATTTTAATAAAAAATTATAAAAAATATTAATATTTAAAAACCCAAAATTAAGGTCTAAAAGTTCTTTAATAAAATTAAAAGTTGTATTAAAAAATAAATCGCATAACGCTTTTGCAATTAAATTTTCTTTGTAGAGGCTCAAAGTCAAATAAAAATTATTAGGTAATAAGCGAATAGTGAATTAATAACGAACGGCTCTGTACAGTAAACTTAAATTGGTCATTTCAATTAATTAAAATTACTATATCGTTTAAAAAATCTCAATTTTAATTTTTCAAAAATTTTGTCTTTTTTTGAGACTTTAAGTTGAGAAATTGAGACTTAAAGTCGACAAGACACCGTAAAACTTTAAAGTCTCAAAAAAATGAGACTTTTCGTTTGCAGTGCATACCTTTATTTTTGTGTGTAGCAAAATTGTTACACTTTGTAGCAATTTAAAGAATAAGTTTATTAATTTTGTGACTAACTGGTCAAATTTTATTACTAAAAATTTTTATTGTAACTAAATTTTTTGACCGACAAAAAATTTTATATTTTAAAAAAATTTTCTAAATTGACCTTGAAATTAAAAAATGTTAAAAACTTGGAAAAACATTTTTTCTTATCAAAATTGCACAATTTCGATGCAAATTTTCCTATCGCATCGGTATTTCAACAAATATTGACTGACTGGGTAACTTTAATTTTTAATTAATTTTTAGTGTTTAATTTGTAAGAAACGATTTAGTCTAGTGGTTAAATTCGTCTATTGAGACAGTTTATTTTGTTAAAAGAGAAAATAAAAATTGTTATTTTAAAAAATTTTTTTTTTGAAAAATTAGATTAAATTTATAATTACTTTCAGGTAACATTTCAATAACTTTGGACAAAAAGTTCTTATATTTTTTATTATTTTCAACTTTTTTCGTATAAATATCATGCTTTTGTTTAACTTCTTCTAATTGCTTCATTAAAATATCATATTCGAGCATTTTTTGCAATCGTAATTTAAGCTCTGTTTGATACTTGGCTATGGCACGTTTTCGTATAGCTTCCTTTTCGTTTATAAATTGTGAATATTGTTTAATTAATTGTTGATTTTTTTCTTGTTTAACAAGAAGATTAGCGTGCTTTTCTTGGCATATATTAATTCGATTTTCAAATTCTTGTCTCTTGGTAGACAAGGCCTTAGTCACTTTGTCCTCATCGAATCTGTATTTGGCCAATATATTTCGTTGTAATTTAAATTCAAGGCCTTCTTTTAGGACTCCAGTTTTACCAGTATTCAATTGTTTAATCTCTGTTACACCATCGTCATCTTCTCTTTAGAAAAAAAAATTAATTTAAAAAAATTTTTCGCTTTAATTCTTTAAAAATACTTCTCGTTAAATTGAGTAAGAAAAATTTTCTTTGGATTTTCGACTTCCTGTTGCTTATCGTTTATTAGAGATATTATATTTTTACGAATTAAATTACGAACCATTTCGTTGTCCTGCTCGGAAATTGCCATAGTCATCTTTTACTTTTTTTTTAATGTTTTTAATCTTAATAAAATAAAATACAATTTTTGTTTTTTGCAAAGAGTTTAATTTTTACTGAGCTAAGAAAAGAAAGCGTTTCCAAGTCGAATTGAAAAATTTACTCAAACTTTTTTTTTTTTTATTTTATAGGAAAATAAATTTGTTTTTCGTTTTATTGTTGTTGTTTTTTGTTTTCTGCGAGCTAAATTGCTTATGAAAAAAATAATAAATTTAATAGATTTGGGTTATGGGATTTAAAGTAAAAGGATTGTGTATTGAGATATTCTCAAACAAGAAAATTAACTAAACTTGAAGAAACAATTTGTAAAATTTATTTGGCAAGTGTTTATAGATTAAAAAAAACAAAGTTACAAATTAGGTTATTAGGCTTTCGAAATATTTACTCCTAGTTTATTATTTTAAAATCACTTATTAATTTTTTAAAAGTTAGTAAATATATTATTAAAAAAATCACTTAGCTAAAAATAAATTTTTAAGTGTGCATTGTTGTGTTTCATGTCTAAAATCAAAATCAGGCGCATCACATGATTCGACGATTCTGGGCATATGTTTTAAGAGTGTTTATGACTAAAGATTAACATTCACTTTTTCTCTCGGAAAATTTTTGTGTGAGACTATATTTTTTTTTAAAATTAACCACAAGAACTAATGAAAATTTTATTTAGAAAAAGATTTTTGTTTTGATTTCTGTGTTTTTATGACTAAACCTTTGCTCAAAATTTTTATTTATCTGAGTTTCTAATAATTTTGCATAATTTTTAAAATAACGTATTTCCTTGCTAAAGAACGCGTAATTTTATGCCATATAAGATGCATGCAACATGATGTTAAAATTTTATGATTTAAGTCACGGCTGGATATGTTCCAAAAAGGGAATATAGTATAAATGTAGTAAGAACGCAAAGTGGCGAACATATCCCGACGCGACAATTAATTATTTTCGATTAGCAATAGAACCCTTTTTTATAATTATCACAATAACTGGTTCACGAGAAAAATATTTTAGCCAATTTTACAGCAAAGTGTTAATTTAAATTCACTGTGCAAGTAATTGCGTATTTGAATTTTTAATTTTTTTGAGTAAATAATAGCAAAATTAACACTTTGCCAATTTTACCTATTTTTTTAAATTGATGGTTACAAACCCACAAAATGTAAAAAATTTGTTAAGGGACTTATTCCATTCAAAAGATATACCTACGAAACCTAAATACTATTTTTGGTGAATTAACATGATTTTAGGCTTAAATTTTAGGATTTTGCTATCTTTATAAGTCTAAATGACTTTTGATTCTTGTTAAGCCCAGTGAGCTGAGCAGTTTGGTCTTAAAAAGTTGTTGATGATTTTCCTTTCAGATATGAAAATCAATAGTTAAAAACGATGTTTTCGCAATTATGACCAAAAATATGACAAAAAGTGGTGAAATAAAGTGGCTTTCTTTAGTTGGACATTTTTTTTTAAAACTAGAAATCCTACTAGGACTGTGAATTTTAATTTTATTCACTCATTTCAATTCAGCATTTTAAGTACTATTTTTTTACAAAATAGATTATTTTAAATTTTTAATTTTAAATTGCTACATTTTGTAACATTTTTGCTACATCCAACTATTCAGAAAAAAAAATTTTTATTCCAATGAAACTATTTTTCAGAGCTGACTTTATGTTGAGTTGGTTTAATTCTAATTAAAATAATGTTTATACTAAATAGATTTTTTTCAAGCACTGTTTAAAACCATCACCCGAGACTTTTTTTTCAGTTCCAATTCTACTCTACTTATGGATAAAATTTTTTTGAATTTAAACCATCCTATTATATTTTTTTATTTATTAAAAGTTTCGAGCAAGCTTTATTGAACACCCGTTATTTATTCTCTTCATCTGCCAAAAGACAAAATTAACAAAAATAACAAAATTTTTAAATTTTGTTAAAAAACTGGTCTAATATTAAAAAATTTTTTACCGTAAACTCGCATGTTCGACCATGGGGTTAAAACTCGTAAATTTGGTTTTTAACCCCGTGTTTAACACGGTTTCTGGACATTTTTACAGAAAACCAAATTTACGATTTTTAACCCCGGGCTTGTTTGGGCGAGTTTACGGTAAAAAATATTTGGTGGATTTTTAAAAATTTTGATTTCACTTTATTTAGTATTTTTTAAAATCATGAAATCGTATCAAATCGACTTTACGACTAGTAAATCGGTCGACAAAACGAACTGATTCTAATAAATTTCCTTTAAAGGTCATAAAAAAGAAAGTGTATTCGAACATTTTGTATTTTTCGCAGTTTCCTTGAATAATATTTTTAACAAGTAATAGTATTAGATATCACAGTTAACTAAATACCTGAAAATTACCAAGCTCTGGTCTCATTCGGTTACCAGATTTTAGCAAATATATTTAAAAAAAAAAAAACAAACATTTTAAAAAGCAAAAAATTCTAAAGAAAAAAATTTAGCAAAATTAAAAAGATGTGAAAATCAAATCTTGATAAAATTTAAATAATTATATAACTTAAATTTTTCTAGGATTCTATTTACTTTTCTTTTTTTTGAATAAATTTTTGTTGCTTCTGAGAAAAGCAAAATTGAAAAAATTATTAAAAATTTATATACACTTCCTGAACTTAGTCTTAGTCGTTTAGTTCATGAATTTTTTTCATTTAAAAATTTAATAGGAAATTTAACTTATAAAGAAAAATTACTGAGAAATTTTTATTAGTAAATTTTAATACAAAATCCAAAAGGATATAAGCCTCGTCAATTTTTTCAATTTATTTATATTTGCTTAATTAAATTCAAAAATCAATATTTCCAGTTTAGGTAAATAGTAATCTATCTTTCGCCAAAATATTTTATAGTCAATATTTTAATAGCCACTTTTTAATTCCTATTTTATTTTATTTCCAAAATAAAAATAAGAAACTATCGCCAGTTTTTAAAATTTCCAAAAAGCCAGTTTATATTATTTCTAAAAAAAAAATTAGAATTATTCGCTAAATTATTTTATTTCCAAAAAAAAATTGCTAATATTTTTAATTCTAAACAACACGAGATAAGACATAATTTTAGATAGCGTCACTTTTCTCCAGGTTCAAAATTCTACCATGGAATTGGTATTCAAATTAATTAAGCGATTTTAAAGTTTTAATTTTAATTCATCCTTTATATTTTTTTTCGTTTAACTTTTTTAGAAACAAATTTTACGAGAAAGTTTTTAACAGCACACTTAAAAATCTTTTCACTGTACCTTAACATCTTTTGAGCATACTAGCATTATTAACATACTTTTGTTACTATATAATATAAAAATGTTTATTAGCATAACAAATTTTTTAGGTATTTTTCTTAATATGATTTTAAGTCTGGAAAAAAAATCGGTCTTATCACAAAAAGTTTGAAGACTTAACCTGATTTTATGGAGGTACTAAAATTACATTAAAAATAAAAAACAACTTATCCAATTGCTTTACGAAGTTATTAATTGCATAAGCTTCTATTAAAAAATAAGACAGATCTAAAAATTGCTCGTCTTGTAAAATAAAAAGTGTACGATATCTAAACCCTTAGCAATTGGTTTTATTATCTTGATAATAATTATGTCTATTCTCATTTTCATTTGATTCTACAATTTTATTCGATATTTAATCACATGTCACTTTTAGTGAGTAAATTAGCTGTTTTTATTTTTTACGAGACAGTTAAAATAATTAAAAATTAATCAAATTAAATTAAATTTTTAACTTAAATAGTAACAACTTCCTTGTATTTTTGGTATATTTGAGTAAATACCCTATTATCTATAAATTTTCATCGATAATTTTTTTAATTAATTTACCATAGATTATCTGTTCCTTTATTTCTAATAAGTAACCAATTGAATACTGAAAATTATTTTTATTTTACATGAAATTTAAAAGAGTTGTTTAAAAATTGCAAAAAAAAATTTTAATAGGTAAACATTATTAGTTCAAAATAGACTCCACAAAGAGGTTTCGAAACGTCTTTTCAGACTCTATTTTGACAAAAAAAAAGTCCAACAAAAAATTTATTTATTGCTTAAATGCAAAAACAAAAACAAAAAATTTTAAATAGTAAGAAGAAACTTGAAGACCTAACATAACGAACTTAAAACCGATATAAAAAAAGAATTTTTTGTTCCCAAAAATAATACTCAATTAATTTTATTGAAAAATAAAATAAAAAACTCCTTAGAAAAAATTAACTTGTTTGTATTTATTAAAAGCTTTGCTTTATGAAAAGAAAAAAAAATTGTTGCAAGCACTCTTGGTGATTCACTTAATTACGAAAACAACAAAAGGTAAAAACTTTTTTTTTTTTGAATTTTATTTTTTAAATAAAAAATTATTTTTATTTTTTTTATAAAGTAAAATAAAATTTTTTAATGATAATTAAAAGTTGGAATAAAAAAAAACAAAAAGAAGTTTTTTCAGCTTTTTGGTTTATTTTCATTTATAAGATTATTTATGCTATAATTGTTTATTTGCTAAACAACAACGGTATATTTTTCTTTTAAAATGTTAAGTTTTTGAAAAATTATTGACAAATATTTGCCTTAGTTTTTTGTGTCTCTCTATTTGGAATTTACATGAAAATATGGTTAGTTTCTATCTGGAAAAAAAATGACCTCATTAATTCGTTTAGTATGTTAAAATAAAGTCAATTTCTAGGATAAATAAATCGTGATATTTAGGTCTCAAAAGTGGATGGTAGATTAGTCCTCGATTTAGTTTATTTCAGGTATAATTAAAAAATTATAAAAAAATATTAATAATTTGTTTGGATTAATTAGAGACTAATTTTTTTTTTTAAACATGATTTTGTCCCTAAGACTGTAACTATGAGAGAATAATTTTTTTTTTAAAATAAATATTCTAATAAAAGTAATTAAGAAATTTTTTTATTTTCAAAATCGAAAATATTTTAAATATTAAAATTGTTTTATTTATTTTTTTTTGTTTTGAAATTTGCTAGGAGGGCTTTGAATTTTTTGTTTAGAAATCGTCAGTCTAATCAGGATATTCATTTAAATTTAACTGGGAAGTAGTTGATTTTATTACACTGTTATGTACACCAATCAATTATATTTTGAAGATTTATTGAAGAATCTTTTAAGAATTTTTACAGAATTTGTTGATATTCGTACGAAATCTTTAGAGAATGTTTAAAGAATTGCCGTAATACCTTGTATAGGAACGCATTGAATTAAAACCTAAAATTGTAACCATTAATGCACTCCAAAATAAAAATTTTTTTTATTTTTTACCATATATTTTAATAAAGAACCTAATCAACAGTATTTAACAATGTTTTGATTTTTTTTTACGATTTTCCAATCGCTTTAAAAATAGCTTTTTTTGTCGCATTTATTCTTATAATTTTGATTTGTATTGCATGCATTTGTTTGCAAGGTATTACGGTATATTAAAATACATTTCAATTTTCGAACATAAAAATTTAAGAACTTCATCTTTTTTTTTTAAAGAGTGACGATATAATGAGCTTTCTAAAATGGTATAGATTTTTACTAATTGTCTAAAATTTTGAATGTTTTCCTCTAAAAAACTCTTTTTCGATCGGTAAGGTGCACAAAACAATAAACCTTAGTTAAGATTTGGCTGTTTTTGAGCCTTAATAACTCATTTCTACTCCGATAAAAATATTCCGAAAATATTTTGAATTATAGAGTTAACCATGTTTTATTAAAAAATTGGTTTTGATTTTGAACAATTTTTTTCGTGATAACCAAAATAAAGGCTACCAAAGTTTTAAAAAAAACTAAATTTTTAACGAAAAATGACTAAATATTTACTAAGGTTTTTTACAAAAATACTTGAAAATAAAATAGTTTTCTAAAAAACCCAAACCATTTTCGCTAGATATTATCATTATATATTTTAATTTTTATTCAAAAAATGTCCAGAATCGTTTATCAATTGAGGAATAAAATCTAAAGATTTATTTTTTAAATTTAATTTAGTTTAAAGATGAATTAGATTCTGAAGAAAACAATCATAATAGAAAGTTAACTGTTTTACTCGATTTTTTAATTAAATTCAAGCAAGTTTAAAAAGGATATTTTTATCAATATTTTTTGATTCCATTTACAAAATGATATTGACAAGTTCTGTAAGTGGTTAATTGACTGCCCTACTGAATTAAATTTTGACAAGTGCAAATAGTTCGAAACCACTCACTAAATCTTATTGTGAAAAAGACTTAGGCATTTATATTCAAAGCGATCTTAAGTGGAATACTCAAATCAAAAATCAACTACTAAAGCCAACCGTGTCTTAGGTTGTATCAGAAAATTGTGAAAAATATGAAAACTCGATTTTAGTTATTTTAATTTTATCCCAAAAAGGTTTTTTTAATTTGTCCGATTTTTTGTTATTGAAATTTGTTAAGAAATTTCCAAAAATTTATTTAGCTAAACTACTGTTTATCGCTTGGGGCACCTAAAAATAATTCACAAAACCAAAGTATGCATGTCGCACTAAAAATTCTAATTCTCAGTTTTAGATCTATTTTAGGATATGTCATTGATAACAAAAAAATTTCACATTTTATTTTCAAATAAAAAAATTAAAAAAGCTATTTAAGTTTTTCAATAGTCTCCAATATCCAATCCGAATAAGCTGTTACATTCAAAAAATAAAAAGGTTGTGATCCATTACAACGCCTCATGGTACTATTCGACTCATCATTACCAAATGATATAACGCCAAAAAGGAACCATTTATGATCTCGATAGGCGATAACAGGTCCACCCGAGTCGCCAAAACAAGTACTTTTCGGCGTTTGAGTCTCATCATATGCACAAACTGTCCTCGATTTATCCCAATTTTCACCAATCAATCCAGAATTACAATAACTATTATCTTGATCTTGAATTTTAAACAATGCTTGTTGAGGATAATTTTTGTGATGTTCTGAATGATCAAAGTCTTCCGAATAAGTTCCCCAACCAATAGCCACTACCCAATCATTTAGCTGCTAAATCAGCAAATATAGCATAATATAATATGTATTTTATAAATTTGTTTTGTTATTTTTTCGTTCTAATAAATTTTTTTAATACATTTTTTTAATTCAATCACAATCCGCTTTTATCACACATTTTCAGCTGGACAAATGGGGTGATAAAAGCGCGTTCTGCCTGTACAAAATATTCAAACTGTTATAAAAATTAGAAAAAACGTTGTCAAAAGGCAAAGTATGCAACTTTGTGAAACTTTGCAAGTTTCACCTTAAATATTAGTCTGCAAAATATCTGCAATTTGTGCTAAATTAGAAAATTAGATTAAATAAAATTCGTTTTTCCATTATTCGATTTTTTAGAATTTAATTTTATAATTCTTAAATTAAGTCAAATTTTTTTTTATTTTTGCTCTCCTAATATTTAGATTTACCTATACAAACGGCGAAAGTGAAAAAAATTTTGATTTAATTACAATAACAAAAAATCGGACAAATTAAAAAAACCTTTTTGGGATAAAATTAAAATAACTAAAATCGAGTTTTCATATTTTTCACAATTTTCTGATACAACCTAAGACACGGTTGGCTTTAGTAACACGGTTGATTTTTGATTTGAGTATTCCACTTAAGATCGCTTTGAATATAAATGCCTAAGGATTTTTCACAATTAGATTTAGTGCCTAAGTCTTTATCAACGATTTAACTACACCTGATTTTTATGTACAAGTTATTTTTAGACCCATTTTTTACTTACTATTCCAAACTCTAAAATTCGAATTCAATTTTAAGTGAGAAACTTTAAGAATTTATATTTTAACTTTTATTGAAAATAATAAGACTTTAAAAAAAAAAACTACTATCATTTAATCTTTAAAAAATTATAATTTGTTAGCAAAACGGTTCAATTACCATTTTTTCATCTGTGCAAATGCGAAACACTCTACGGTCTTCGACATGAAGTGGTGGTTTTTTTGTTAAAACCAAAATTTTCCTAATTTTAGAATTATTTATAATCTCATTTTTTGAATCAAGAAAAAATGAGCCTGAAACAATTAGACTTATATCATGATTCAAATTTTCTAAATAAGA
This sequence comes from Brachionus calyciflorus, assembly GCA_002922825.1. Classification (NCBI taxonomy): domain Eukaryota; kingdom Metazoa; phylum Rotifera; class Eurotatoria; order Ploima; family Brachionidae; genus Brachionus; species Brachionus calyciflorus. The sequence goes on from NTPY01000418.1 coordinate 1,571,371, forward strand.
TTTAAATTCGCTTAAATCGTCAATAACTTTTACATCATACTTCATTACTTTTAAATTTTGGCAAATTGTTTTATCAAAATCTATTGTATTAGAATTTTGACTCGCCCAAACTATTTTATTCTCATACCTTCTAATTTGTCTAACTTTATTAGTCTTAATATTTGTTTGGGTCAAATTTTCGAAGTCGATCATATAATTATGTTCGAGATGGGTTAATTTCAGTGTTTTTTCGTTTTGTATAAAACAAATTTCTATCAATTTATTACTAATTGAATCATAATCTTGAAAAATATTTTCGTGGTTTAAAAAGCACCATGCAAACTTTTGACCACTATTATTATTATTATCTAAATTTTTGTAAACTTTGTGAAACTCTTGCAAAAGAAATTGTTTTAGATCTTCAAAATTTTGAAAATGAAGAAATTTATCATTCTCAATTTCTGGATGTTGTTTAGAAGCACATTTGAAGCCATAGTTTTTAAATGAACTGCTCGCACATTTGCAAAAGAAATCAAGGTTTCCATCATACTTTATAAATTCTCTACACTTATCACATTTCCATTTAATTAAATCACTGGGACATGATGAATTAGGGCAAGGTACTTTTAATTCAATTAATTGAGCTGGTTTGACATTTCCTATTAACTTTAAAGTTTTATTTTGGTTATTTTTCACCGTAGCTTCTTCTCTTGTGAAACAATCTTCATTTACTAAGCGACCATTTGAGTGAAATTCAATGCAAAGAACCTCATTCGTCAAGGAATCATTTAATACATCATAATCAAATAAATAAAATATTTCTTCATTACTTTTAGATCGTTTAAGTTTCAAAAAATAATCCCAATAATCATCAAATAATTGTTTATTTTGTTTTTCTAGATTATCACTGATTTTAAATACATAAATTTTTTTATCACGCAAATTCTCAGAATTGATCAAGAGCCTAATATTACTCATAGTATTTTCTACTATAAAGATATCGGAATTTTTAGCATATTTCAAAAATTCAATTTTCTTGATGATAGATTGACATTTTTCTTGCTTTAAAATATATTCATTATCATTTGACGAAAAAACAATTTTTTCAAAAGGTTCCATCTGTTTATCCAATTCATCTTCCTTTTTCAAGCCGGCTCTTACATCGTAAAGAACACTAGATATATTTTCCTTAATCTTATGTTCATTTAAAGTAACTTGATTCTTTATTTCTAGCAAATAATCTTTATGTTTTTTGTTTAGATATTTTTTAAATACTTCACAGTCTTCTATTAAATCATTTAGTTCTTGTTTTGTTTTAAGTAAATTATCAAATATGATTTCAATTCTTTGTATGGTCTCAAGGCTAATTGTTTTCATAAGACGGCTGCATTGAACTTCTTTGATATCAAACGAAGATATTATTTCATCTAAAGGTAGCATTTCAAAAAACAATGGAATTCCTTTACCGTTATTTGTTTTTTGCATTTCTTTAGGAAAATTTTGAAAAAGTTTTAAAGTTTCTTCAGCAGTTTGTGGTAATAAATTATCTAGCTCAATATCAGCTTTGAATGAAATATTTGTCTGATTCAAAATTTGAAGATCACCAATATTATATTCAGCTTGTGCTTGAGCTGATCCTGACAAGGCTTTTAATATGTTAAAAGACGATTCTAATTTACCTTTTACAAGCATTTGATCATCTGAATCTTTATGATTGTATTCAAATGAAGCGATTGCATTGGCACCCCAATAAATTCCCGTAATTACGTGTGTAGCATTTTCGGTACATAGAGCGTCTAAATTTATTAGCGATTTTAGACTAGTGTCTGACATATTTATTCTCTCCATTTTTGTCTTGATTTTTAGGATTATTGTTCCTTTGATTGATTTTGAATGTTCTTTATGGTCTACTAAGTATTTACCTTAAAGGAAGCAATATTTGTTTTATAATTAGATTTCTCCCAACCCATGTCAAAATCTCTTGAAATATCTAATTGAGAAAGAATTATCGAAAGGAGAAAAAATTTTAATGTGAATTTTTGAAGAAATACCTATCTTTTCTAGAAAAATAAATTACATGATAAATTTTACCATGAAAAGTGCTGTTTTTCTTCAATTATTTTTAATTTTTGTTTCCTTTTAATGAATACTTTATTACAGTGCTGGTTTGATACTTGGATTTTAGGTAATTTTACGTATAGTACAAATTAAAACTAACTTGTACGCATTTTGTTCTTCAACTCTTCCTTTCCTCTTCTTCTGAAGAAAATATTTAATAAAAACTAATATTTTTTAACGTATTTTTTTGAAACCTTTCCTTTCCTGAGAAAGGAAAGGAATCTTAATTCAGAAGTAATCAAAGAAATTATTGAAAACCTACCAAATGGTAAAAGTATAGGTATAGGTGGCGTCTCTTATGAAATGTTAAAATACAGCTCAAATGAACTAGTAAATAAATACCTTAAGATTATCTTTGAAAAACTAATAATCTACCAGCAAATGCCATATCTTTTCAATGTGTCAATAATCAAACCTCTTATCAAAGACACAAATAAATCTAAAAGGGAACTTAACAACCTAAGACCAGTAGCTGTGTCCGACGCATTCGCAAATATATTTGAAGAGATAGAAAAAGGCTTTATTTATTTATTTATTTATTTATTTATTTATTAAATAGAATTAACCTCCAATTTTGGAGAAGTAAATATAAAATTAAAGTAAATTAAATTAAAGTAGCGTTTCGAAGGCCACAAGCTAGGTTAGTTAGGTGTTTTACTCAATATAACACCAAAAAGGCTTTATGGATAGTGGCAAACAATTCGGATTCAAAAAGCAATCCTCATGTGGTCACTCAATCTTTGACCTAAAACAAGCGATAAGATTAAGCAATTTACTAAAAAAACGTCTTTATGTCTGTGCCATAGATAAATCGAACCAATCTTTGGTTAAAAATGATATCAAAAAAGATTAACCCAGCCATTATAATAACTATAACAACCAATATAATATGCTAATTGAGAATGATTACGAATACTCAAATCTGTTCAAAACTACACTCGGAGTTCGTCAGGGTGGCATAATGTCTCCGAAACTATTCTCAATATATCTTGATGATCTAATAGCAAAAGTCGAAGATCAAGAACATGGAATTAAACTGAAAAATGGTGGAAAAATTGATATCATAGTCTACGCAGACGACTCCTGATAAGCACTACTAAAATCGGCTTACAAAAACAAATCGAAATAGTAGAAAAATATGGGGAATTTAATGAAATCAAATACAACCCTGATAAAACAACGTTTATGGTATTCAATACAAAAACAAAAAGACCTGCCAACGAACGGAGATCGGACATTTGGCAACAAGACCTAATATTAAATGGAAATGTAATTAAGCAGGTCAAATATATGAAATATCTTGGTGTATTCTCACAGATGATAATAAAAATACTGAACATATCTCAAAATGTAAACTTTCAGCTCTTAAAGCCTATAACAAACTAAAAAAGCTTTCACTTTTATCTAATAAATTCCATCCAAACATGAAAGGGCACATGTATAAGACATAAATTAGCCCTGTTTTATTTTAAGGACTCGAAAATCTTTATCTAAGTAAACGTGAAAGATTAACTTTAAAAAGAACTGAAGGTAATTTAGTCAAATTTATGATTGGTGTACCGACGAGATGTAGGACAACTGATCTGCTATGTGCCCTGAAAATTGAAACAACAATTAAACGGTTAGATGCGTTTAAATGTGATTTTTATTTAAGGCTAAGAAAAAATGTCTACACAAATGAACTTCTCGATGAAGTAAAACAACTTGAAAATAGTCTATCAAACGAGATAATGGAAATTAAAACAACTTATGACACCAATGAATCAGAACTAGACAAACTCTGTTCAATTATAAAATACCATGTGAAATCCGAATTTAAAGCAATGAAATTGAACAATCCAAAGGTGGCTGAACTGATCAAAATCTTTGATACTAAAGAAAAGTGCGAAATACAACAGAAAATATTCCAAATTATCAAATTTACTTAAAATTGATTTCAATTTGTTTTGTAAATATTGGCTATTTATTTTTTAATTTTTTCTTAGACGGTATATGGCAAGATTTTTTTTCCATTTTACATTTTCAAAATTTTATAATAGCGTAATTTAATTTTTTTACAATTCATTTTCATGTTAAATTTTGAAATGTTATTACGCAATTTTTTAGAAAAAATTTAAATAGAAAAAAAATCTTGCCATATCTACTTGTATATGGCAAGTTTTTT
>NTPY01000418.1:1577138-1593403 GCA_002922825.1 Brachionus calyciflorus
TTCTTTTTTTGGACATTAAACTAATTGTAAATTTTATTTGAATTATGGTACGCTTTATTTCACAGCGTACCGGAAAATGGTCGTGAGCGGCCCCGGCATTAGGATAAATAAATAAATAAATTAACAATAATTACATAATCTTAACATCCGGAAACTTTGTCGTGTTTAGACTTACATTTGTATAAAAAAAATCAAGTTTAGACTTACTAAGATGGCAAAAAATAATGGCCTAAATTTACTATATTTCAAGTTTAGAGTTATTTTTTAAAGATGACAAAAAATAAAGGTGTAAACTTACACTGATAATTATTAAACTTAACAATTTTTAAAATCGTAAGTTTAGACCATTATTTTTTTGCCATTGTAAGTCTAAACTTTATTTTTTAAAACAAATGTAAGTCAAAACACGACAAAATTTGATTTACTTCAATTTGTTACGAATAGTAATTTGTTACCATGAAAATGTTCCTATTGAAATTGTTACTATTTATTATTTTAGGAAATTGTTGCTTGATACTTTCTCTAAACTAAAAATTAAGCAAAGTTCCTATTGGAATTTGTTCCTATGATAAATATGTTGATCTAATAAAAAAATACCGCTTTCCGGTCGGTAAATGATAAAAAAACTTGAAACATCCTTGATATAAAATTTGACACTCACTTAATTAACTTAAATATTAATCTATATAAACTCAATAAACCTCTTACCTTTTTGAATTAAAAAAACACTGCTCTTAAAATGTCCAGTAAAAAAGTTATCTTTGTTTCCAGTAATTTTGACATTGACGGTACGCTATAATTGTAGTCTTCGTAGAAAAGATAAGTGTACCGCGTCACTCAAATTGCATAATGATGCAGTAATCATTGATGATGGTGATCATTTTTGCTAAGAACACACTGACTCATCTATTCAATGTATCCTTGCTCAACAAGATTTAAAAAAAAGGGTGACGATCGAAACTTCAAAAAGTGAAAAAAGCCTTTACGGTGAAGCACAAACAAGATTAATACATGCTTAAATTTCTGAAGAATCGATCGCTACAAATCTTAAATCCTTCAACAGGATGGGAAGTACGCTTTACAAGCGAAAAGCTAGTAAACAACCTTCAGTACCGACCGAGTTCTCAGATTTGGACATCACTGGTCAATACGCCACAACTTTAAAAAATGATAAATTTTTACAATATGATAATAAATCAACTGACAAGCGAATTATTATTTTTTCTGACAAAGAATCGCTTAGAATTCTACAGCGAAGAAAGCTCAAACTACGTGCAACCGTCAACTTCAACTTATAATCGTCGAATTCCTTTAGCAATACAAATACAAGGCATTAGTGATGAAGGCTCAAGTGAACTTGAAAATTATAGTTTTAACTACATTGAAAGTTTAACAATCATGGATGGTTTGAATCAAATGCGAGAGGAAAGAAGAAAGAAATTCTCATTGTTTTATTTTTCTTTTTTATTAAATAAAATATATTAATATAATTCTTTTTTTTTAATCGTAATAATTTCTCTAGTATCTAATTCCATTTAGTAACAATATTTATCGCAACAAATTCTAAAATTAAAATATAGTAACAAATAAGCTTAGTAATAAATTATATAGTAAAAAATTCCAGGTAACAATTTCCAATTCGTAATAAATTGCTATAACCCCAAAGTTTTCGTATCTTAAAACTTACGAAAAAGTAAGTCTAAAAATTATCAGTCTGATTATAATTGTTGACATAATACTTATCTTAAATGTTTTATTCATATTACCATTAACCAAAAATGTAGTCTTTTTTGAAAATTAAAATCAGAATTATTCTATACTTGATTTTCAAAATTTTGCTTATTCTCAATACAAAACTTGAGCCTCGTCATTATAATTTTAAAATTATAATGATTCGTTGAATAATAAAACTTTTTATAATTATTTGAAATATTTCAAACCGAGAGAAATAAATTACGCAAAAAACACTGTTTAAACAGCGTTGAAAAATGAATGTTTTATCGCTAAAAAATCTCTTTAAAACGTGAAAAAAACAGATAAAGCTGCATAATCTTTTGCCCAATTAAATAGTTTTTTTAGCGTTTTCAGACGATTTTTCAATAAAATAAAATCACAAAAAATTGATTTTTTATTAATCTTATTTTTTTTCAAAAAAAAAACGCTATTAAAACACCAAAATAACATTGTGTTTTTACTATAAAAACTAGAAGAAAAAGCTTGTTTTTTCATACTTCTAAAATTCTTAAACCTTTACGTAATAACTCCGGGATCTCCTTCCCTACTTGTTTAAATTATAAATTTAAAATTAGAATTTTACAATATTCAAATCTTTTGTTGTTTTTTTTTTTTTAATTAATTCGGTTATTAAAGCCTTAAATTAAAATTGAAAACAGTCTTTTTCGATATTCGTGTTTTTTTTAAATAAACTAACTATTCTCAATTTGATCTCTTGTATTTCTAATTTTATTTCTCGATTAGATCTCGTCGTATAATCTTAAAATATTCTGACATGGGAAAACAAGCTAGTGAACCCCTAAAATTCCTTACAACTGTTATTTTATCGGCTATAAGGCTAAAAGGGTGTCCGTCTTAAGTACCGTCCGTATAAAGTACCGCAAAAAAAGACTCTCAAAAAGACCGCAAATGACCACCCCAAGAACAGAATTCCATTAAAAGCCTCAAAAATAGAGTTTTATTTTTATTTTAGAAAACTCAATATTTTTAAGTCTAACTATTGCTAAAGTTTAAGTAATAAATCTTATGTTGTAAATCACATTAATTTAGAAACTAAACGAATTTGAAAAAAATACATTAAAATTCATTTTCAAGTTGTTCTTGATTAAGTTTATATTTGGGATAATTTCAACAATTATTTTTTTGAAAAACTTACCAGAACCAGAACCAGTATTTAATAATCCACATAAAATATCTAGTTTAAGTTCAGGACTAATCTCTAACTTTTTGAACTTTTCTTCATATGAATCATTTAGAGTATAATCGTATTCAATACTTGGTACATCTGTTGTCTGTATAATTACTTTATCTAACTGATTACTATTTAAGATAGACATAGGAACGAATTTTTCACTTCGGACATCGTATAAATAACCCAATTGAACAGGCAAACCAACGCATTTTTTTTCTAAAGAATGTCTCATTTTTAAATGAAATTAGAATCTAAAATAAAATTTGAGGTTTTGACAAATAGTTCATCAAATGAAAAGTAATATCAAAAAAGATAAGACAATATAAGTTTTGACCATTCTCTGGTCTAAATGTCAACTATTCTGATATTATAAACTAATATTTTATGACATCGATTTGATGATACAAAAATGTTAAACATAAAGTAAATTTCTTTATTTTCTTTGAAATTTATTTCAGGTATCTTTTCCTAATTTAATTTTTTATTTACGTCGTATTTATAAAGAAAGAAAATTCATGAGTTTTAAAACTATAAGATAAATTTTTCTATTGCTTTTAGTTGATTCATAATTTTTTTTACTAAATGATAAAGATTATCTTGATTCAAAAATTTTCTTAAAATTCTCTGATTACAGGGACTAGTATATACATTTTACATTTTCCCCACAATTAATCTCCTCATTTAGCATTTTACCCAATTTGCAATTTCCCCAACTGTACATTTTCCCCACTTTCTAGGCGGTGTGTTGAAAAAAAATTTTCAAAATATCTACTATTTTATTTCTTTTTTTTGAAAGATGATGATCAGGTAAATTTGGAAATTTTATAAGTTTTATTTCTTCAAAATCAAGTTTACTTTTATTGAATTTTAAACTCTTTAAAATTAGAATTACGTGGCCAATCTAAATATTTGGTGATCTATTAAATAATCCTGGACCAAATCCTGGTCACATAATACCCCTTTAAAAATTCGGTGACCAGTCAAGGATTTTTGGACAATGATCAATATGACTTTTTCTTTAAAGAGCAGGGTAATATTAATTTTTTTTAAGTTTTGCATTTACAAAATATTCAAATTCTTCAAATAAAAATTGCAAAAATTGTGCCTGCAAAGAAAATATTATGCAACTTTGTAGAACTTGTCAAGTTACACCTTATAAACGGATCTGCAACATTTCTGCAATTGTGCAAAAAATAAAAATTGATTCTTTACCGACACAATTTTGGCAATTTTTATTAGAGTTTGAATAATTTTTTAATGCAAAATGTAAAATAATTCACAAAACCATAGTATGCATGTCACACTAAAAATTCTAATTCTCAGTTAGAGATCTATTTTAGTATATGTCATTGATAACAAAAAAATTTCATAATTTATTTTTAAATAAAAAAATTAAAAAAAGCTATTTAAGTTTTTCAATAGTCTCCAATATCCAATCCGAATAGGCTGTTACATTCATAAAATAAAAAGGTTGTGATCCATTACAACGCCTCATGGTACTATTCGACTCATCATTACCAAATGATATAACGCCAAAAAGGAACCATTTATGGTCTCGATAGGCGATAACAGGTCCACCCGAGTCGCCAAAACAAGTACTTTTCGGCGTTTGAGTCTCATCATATGCACAAACTGTCCTCGATTTATCCCAATTTTCTCCAATCAATCCAGAATTACAATAACTATTGTCTTGATCTTGAATTTTAAACAAAGCTTGTTGAGGATAATTTTTGTGATGTTCTGAATGATCAAAGTCTTCCGAATAAGTTCCCCAACCAATAGCCACTACCCAATCATCAACCTTAAGCTCATAATTTTTACCAAACGGAAGACAAACTAAATTAACCTCGGGCCTATTCAAATTCACTTTTCTTTTAAGTTTAATTATGGCTATATCATTAAATAATGATAAATTGTCAGAGTCAAAATCCGGATGCCAATTAAAAATCTCAATTTTGTATTTATACTCATCGCCAAGGATCTGTGGGTCCGTGTTAAGTTCATGTATACCAACATAGACTTCAATAGTCTCCAACACACGTGTTAAATTAAAATCTAGAGGTCGAAAAAAAAGCCATAAACAATGCGCTGCAGTTAGAACATGACTATCCGATATTAAATTACCACCACAAACATGGTAACTTTGATTATTAACTAATCGAATTGAGACTAGAAATGGCCATGAGTTTTTCACTGAATCTTCACCGCCTATGATTCGTTTATGACGAATACTCGTGTCAAATTTTGACAAATCAACATTTGGTTTATAATGAGTTTGACCACAATGAGACCATTGGAATTTAGGCTCATCGGTTAAAATAGTTTTTTTTAAATATTTACTTAAAAATATGTACAAAATTATAAAAGTCGTTAAAGAAAGACTTATGAGTGATGTAATAATTAATTTTTTGGGTTTATTAGTTGATTTTCGGGATTTTTTAAGAAGAGATGTATTCGTGTTTGCATTTTCTGAGCTCATTTTGTTTTAAAATTTAATTAAAAAAAAAACTTGGAGTTTTTTTTTTTCTTTAAGCTTGAAATTTGAACATTAGAAGTCAAAGATATCGAATTTTTTTTTTTTGTTTGAATATTTTTATCTCCTCCGAAAAAAATGTCTTAATTACTTTTTTTGTTTTCTGCGTGAGTGTTTTAACTTGACCTTTCTAAAATGCACCCTATTTCTTTTTTCTTTTTTTTCCTTAGAATCATATTTCATTCTTAAAGATTTGTTTGTTTTTTATTTTAAGTTAAATTAATGATTTAAAAAAAAAACCTTTAAAAATTTTAATTAAATTAAAAAAATTAATTTTAATAATTATTTTATGTTGTTGTTTTTTTGTTGATAAACAACTCATCGTCACCGATGATCGGGTCACATTTTACCCTATCCGCTTGTTTAATACTCCTGACCTTAAGTCAAGAATTTTGATTTATACTTTGATTATTGGAATGGTTACTATCGTTACAATCTTATGAATTTTTGGGAATAAATCAAATTATTTAATATTCTCCTGGAATAAAGACTTACAACAAATGCTACATTTGGCTACATGCAACGAAGCAAAAGAAAATAATTTTTTCCGATGGAATTTTTTTTCCAGGAGTGACTTTATGTTGAGTTAGTTTGATTTTACAAGTTTTAAGTTCCCATTAAAATGGTCTTATAATGTTTATTCTAAAAAGACTTTTTTAAGTGGTATTCAAATCCATCACTCTACATTTTTTTCCTACAAGTAAAAAGCTAAAAGAAAAGTGTAAAAATAAAAAGGTTATATTGAATTGAACGAATCGAAATGAACTTCACAGCCACTTTTGTTATTTAAATTTACTAAAAGTGTGCCTTCTTTGGTCATTTTCGATCATACATAAATTTAAAAAAGAATATTCCTCATCTTGAGTATGGTGTTGTTGTTTGGAGACCACATTGGAAGAAAGATATAAATGTGATCGATTCGGTACAAAGCTTATACCATGTATTAATCGGTTAGAATACATGGATAGATTAAAGAAGCTAAAACTAACAACATGAGAAAGCATATGAAATTGATCACATGAGAGTGTCAACATTTTGGAACTGTCTACCAAGAGATGTTGTAAATTCAAAAGATATTAACAGTTTTAAAGACAAAATTGATAAACTTAAATTAGAAAGCTATTACAGTGAGCTTTAAACCTCACTTCATGTGGATAACCCACATCATAGCTATTTTATATTATTATTATCAGAGACGACCAAAAGTTGCGATTTTTTTTTTCAAAAAGTTTCTGTAAAAGTTGCTAAAAAAAGCCCAAAAATCTAAAAAAAATTGGAATTTTTTAATAAAATTTTTTAATTAAATTTAACATAAATCAATTAGTATTTGTCTATTTGAATAAAAATGCGGATACAAATGCAAAATATTTCTAATTTTAATTATATATGAACAAATTCGGTAGCCTGTTTTTTTGTTGACACCATTTTTCTAAATCTATATTTTCTGGATCTTCAGTATTCATATCTGCAACCAAACCAATGTATAAAGGCCATTAATTTACAATACCATTGTGGATAATAAATGGAATTTTCAATTCAGACAAATAGTATTAAAAAATCTTGCTTGTGCGGGGTCAAATATACGAGCCGCTTTAAAATACTCGCAGAATGTTTATTGATTTTTGAGAAATTTTTAAAAAAAAATTGTCTAAAATTTGCTAAAAGTTGCTCCGTCTCTGATTATTATTAATAAACTTTTTTTAAAAAAATTAAACACAGCAAGACTAGAGCCTGATGCTTTAAAACATCATTCACACAGCAACAACATCTTCAATTTCGTAACTTGACATAATGTTACGCATAGATACATCTCTGCTTTCAAGATTTATTCTCATCTGATTTAGCTAAGAATTAAGAGAATCCCAAAAATAATAAAAAATATTTACAATAAAATTGCGACTCAGGTAAGAGAAAACCACATATAATTTTGTTATTCACAGCTATAAACCCATTAGCTTTGAAGAAATAGAAGAAGAAAAAAAAATCAAACCCCTAATTTCCAACATTTTGTAATTTTATCTTTTAATTACCTTTGAGATTATCGATCGATCGAAACAACAACAACAACTAAAAAAAAAGTGTGAATAATCGATAAATTTCTAATTAGTAACAGTTATTAACTTAAAGGAATAACAAAAAAAAGACAGGTAAAAAATCTCAATTTTTTTTTATCGCTTAGCAAAAATTCTCATTGAAAAAAAAAGTAATAAAAAAACCTGTTAATTCTTATCTTTATTGACATATCTAAAAACTGGTAACTTTTCTTTAAAATTATTTTTTGTGAATTTGAAATTAAAAAAAAAGAGATATAAAATGTTTCAGTAATTTCTCAAATTTTTATTAACAAAAAAAATAAAAAATATTCAAACATGGAACCAAAATTAAGCCACATTAAAATTGTTTATAAAAGTAAAGTTAAATTGATGACTGGTTTGGAAGACGAGACAACTTTTGGTGATTTAATCAAAGCGATTTTAGTGACACGTGATGACACACAAAAAAGCGAAAAGTCTAGTGATGATTACATAATATGTCAAAGTGTGAATGGTGTTGAAAAATTTCTAGATTCAAAATCAAAAGTAAGAGAAGAACTAATAAAAGTGCATAAAGAATTGGAACAATTTCAGACAGAAAGCAAATCACAAGTACTATATTTATTGCGATCGAAAAAATCAATAGACTGTTTTAAGAAAAAGGAAGTGACACCTAAGAACGATACGTTCAAATCAATTGATAAATTAGTTCAAAAGTTTGATTTTTATATTGAAGAAAGACAAGTTTATATTAAATTATTAGAAGATTATTTGATGACTATGGATCTTTTGGAAGCTGAAGAAATTACTAACCTTGATACTGCTGTTTAATTTTTTTTCTAAATTTATCCATTTTTTAAATTTTATAATAAAAATTTTAAAAATAAATTTTTTCATTTCTTAATTTACAAAGTTGATCATCTACATTCTAGCAAAATATAAAAGGTCCTCTTGCAAACTGATAAATTTTTATCAACTATTTATCTTCTTTTTTATCTTATTTTCTATAGATTGTCTTAATAAGTGAATCATCTTGTATTAAACTTGTCTAAGTATAATTTCACTCTCAACAAAACTTATTCATTGCTTATGATCGAAAATGACTCACTTAATAGCATATTTTAAAAGCATTTCATATCAATTGAATTTAAAAATCTTAACGAGAAAAATAAACCAGTAAACTTTCGCTTTTGAAAAAACTTTGTGTAGAGTTTTTAAACAATTTTAAAGTTAAAATAAATAAAATTCCGAAGAGACGAAAATATATAAATTGAAAACGATCTCAATGAATATATAAATTAGTAAATTCGACCTCACTTAAATGCTTATGAAAAATAACAAATTCATGGAATACCTGAAAAACAGACACCCCCATTTTTTTTCCAAAAAAAGACACCCTGGTGTATTTTCACAAAGAGGCATGCCCAAATGACCATAAATATACCAAAATGTTCCTTTTTTATAAATTTTTCAAAAACAAAATTTTTTTTACAATATTTGTAAATTTATACTTTTTTCGCCGAAATAAACTTTTTTTTATAAACACAGTGGTGTATTTCAAAGCTACCTATGTAACACCACGAATTATTCTAGAAAATTACAATTAGCACATTTAGTTACCTAAAATAAAAAAATTAGAAAATGCGCTTTTTATTTACTTTACTCGCAAAATGGCTTTTTTATACAAAATTTGAATTCTCCATGCTTGACTTTGTTTAGAAAAATATTCTTATATTTTTTTAGGTATTTTTTACATGGTGTTTTAAAAATTGAGGTTATTCGTATAAAAAAGCCATTTTGCGAGTAAAGTAAATAAAAAGCGCATTTTCTAATTTTTTTATTTTAGGTAACTAAATGTGGCTATTACTAAAACGCAGATCTCTGTTTTTTGTGAAAAAACTGACCACTATTTTTTTCTTCAACAAAATTTTATGCCAAATCCGGCCGGTCAAAAGTCTGTAGAGAATTTTGAGAGATTTCAGAAAAAATTATTTTCAACTTTTCCCGACGAGATTTTAAAAAGTTATTCACCATAAACGACAAAATTCGAATTTTCGAAAAAACTGATCGGTAGTTTTACTGAAAACCACCGAACAAAATAACTCCGGTCACTTAATATTACTGAGAGAATCGGCTAAATTTATTTTTAGAAAAATAAAAAGTTCGATGAATCTAAAAATTATATGGTTTATCCGGTAAAAAACTAATTAATTCAACAAGGCATGAAAAACCATATAAAAAAGTATTTTATGCAGAATCGGAATTTTTTTTAAGATTCAGGATTGATTTTTTTTTAAGAGGATAATACACCAGGGTGTCTTTTTTTCAAAAAAAATGGGGGTGATTGTTTTTCAGGTATCCGATTCATGCTTAATGTATCGGGTTATTTTTTCATCATGTTTGTTGACAGTAACAGAACCAGAACAACTTCCTGTTTTACACAACCAATTAATAGTATTTTTATTTATCCTTTGCCGTTTAAATAAAAATCCATTATGCCAAAGATCATGTGTCTGGTGATTCAAATTTTCCAAATAAACGTGTTTTGAACTAAACCAATTATTTGGAACGTATTCCATTTTTTCTTCTTATTTTTTTTAAAGTTTATTTATGATTAACTTAATATAGTGAAATGTAATAAATTTCCGTTTAGATTTTTAAATTTTTTTTGTATTATCACGATTCATAATAAAGTTCCCTTTAGGTTTTTATTTAAAATTCGTAATAAATTTCCGTGACAAAAGTAATCAAAAGTAATTTTAAATAGACTTAGTTAAGCAATGATAGCGCTCTAGAATAGAAAAAAAAACAAGGATTATCTATTTAAGTCAAAAATTTAATTAAAACAAAAAGACATAAACATGTTTAATCATGTTTTATCGGGAGGAAATCTTTTCATAGAGTTATTTTTTCATCGAATTCTTTTCATAGAAAACTTTTCATAGATATTTGTTTAATAGACTAATCTTTTGATAGAATGTTTCATAGAAATATTTTTCATAGACTAATTTTTAATAGATGATTAGTTTAATAGAGTTATATTTTTATAAACTTTTTTTAAGAGACTAAATTTTCAATAGAATTTTTCATCTATAGTCAACCAGAGCAAAAAATTCCAGCTGAACTCCGTTTGCAAACTTTTTTCAAATAATTTATGACAAAAAGACGATCTGCTTGAGATATGCTTGACTAAAGATATTCCCCCCCCCCTATTTTTGGTCTTTTTTTCATGTTTGCAATGGTTTACCGTGTATTTTAGCCTCCGTTTGAGGTCTGCTTGAGATCTGCTTGACTTTTTGAATTTTTTTTCAGTCAATTTACAGGGAAAAAAATTTTTTTGAAATTTTTAAATAAAAAAAATGTAAAAACGTCAGGGCTCAGTTACCTGCCAGTTTTAAAAATTTTCGAATTTACTGTTATTTTTTTTTTAAAGTTTTAACTAAATTTAATAAATCAGGGAAGTTAAAAACCGGGGTCGACGGCCCATCAGATTTAGGCCGTCGACGTCGGTTTAACTTCCCACGCTTACTCTATCAAAACATTAAAAAATGAAAAATATTTTTTTAAAACCAAAAATGGGGGGGGGGGGGTAGTTATGGCTAAAGGGACTTTTTAAAAAAAGTCAAACATACCTCAAAAAGACCTCAAACGGAGACAAAAATACATGGTAAACCATTGCTAGCGTGACAAAAAGACCAAAAATGGGGGAGGGGGGGTTAGCTCTTAAAATAGATGTCAACTGGAATCTGCTGCAAGTCGAGCGATTAGGTGCCTCATTGACTATACCTCATAATTTGATATGTTTTTTATTGCTTTGAACTCGAAATGATCGAAAAAATTGATTTCCACCGTAAAAATTTTAATCTTACAGATTATAGAAATTGAAAAAAAAAAAAACCCGAGATTTGAAAGTAAATACTTGTGTGATGTCAAATAACATGTTCGGGTCTTTTAAGTATAAAAAATTTTGGTGCTTCTAGTGTTAATAGTCGAATCATAGGAAAAGAAAGTGGCAAAAACATGTCAATGTTTGAATCAAAATTGGCTAACATGCAAAATGTCTGTAATAGAAACTTTGACATGCATGCCACAGACAATTGAAATTGACTGGTAACATTTTTCAGTCCTATATTGTTGACTGTAGCAAAAATTTTACACTTTGTAGCCATTTACAGAATAAGCTTATCACTTCCTACTAATAAGTTTAACTATGTTTATTTTATAATAATGCATGTAATTAGTAGGACTTAAACAAACTAAATTTATATTATTGTTGTTGTTTTTTCTCTTTTCTTTATTCTCCAAATATAACTAAAATAAACTTAATAATTCGAGTCAATAAACTAGGCTATTAAGCCACCAGAAACTAGAATCTTTTATTAAACCCCTAAACTGAGCTATTCGACCTCAACATTAAATAAATTTTAAATCTCTTTTTTTGGTCGCTTTTTAATGACTAAATGTAAAAAGTGAACAATACTATTCACATAACTAAGGAAGATTCAATGCTCACATATTGCAATAGACCCCCTTTACATGACAAAAATTTATTTATCTTTTCGCATCACCTAAGAAGCTGATAACCAAGTAATGTTATTTTGGTAACAAACAATCTTCAAAGCCTTCTTCAAATATTCTTTCAATAAAAATTTGTTAGATTTTTATTCTTTAAAAAGTCATCAAGTGCTGAAATGAATTTCGATATATATCCGCGTTTTCGGGAAACAATTTTTATTTTACAAAATGAAAAAAGTAATCCATAAGAATTTAGAGTAATTATTGTCTTTGAGCAATTGTAAAAACAAACTTTGAAAGAAGATTATCAGTGTTGTTTTTACGCTCCATAAAAATTAATTTCCTAATCCATATTTATATAAATAGCAGTCACAATGAGAAATGGAACAATCAGTGTTTTTTCTTTTTTTTTTTTGCTCGATTTTATTATTTTTATTTATTGTTCCTTTTTTTTTTTTTTATTGAAAAATTTTTTCAAATATTAATCCTTTAAAAAGGTTTCATATTTTTTTATTTAGTGTTATTTTTTATTTTTTCTAAATTATTATTTTTAATTAAGTTTTTTTTTCTTTCTTAGTTTCAAGTAACCGTAAGGTACCAGGGCAAAGAACTCAACAAAAAAATTTGATTAAGATTTTCAAGCAATTTCAATATTATTTTAAAAACTTAATAATTAATTTATTATTTATTAGAACAAGTAAAAAAACAAAAAAAAATGAGAGAGAGAGAGAGAGAAGAGAAAAAAAAATATTGCAAATTTTTTTGTTGAAACAATAACAAACAATATTTTTTCTTTCTCTCAAATTTTTTTTATTTTACTTGTTCTAATCATCTTTTGCCATAGAATAAAAAAAAAAACAATTTAATTTAAATTTATAAAGTATTTATTTATTTTTACATAAATTCCTTTTTTTTTTATTTTTGCAATATTTTAAGAAAATTTCTTCTTCTTTATTTAAACAAAATCTAAAAATAAAGAAGAAAAAAACTCTCTCTCTCGTTTTTTTTTCTATTTTCTAAATCGTTTATTTGTAGTATAAAAATCGATTTTGAAAATATTTTTTTTTTTAATATAAAAAAAAAATTCAATCAAAAGATTTTCTTTTTATTATTTTGAACGAATCAGAACATAAAAATTGTTTGGGCGTTCAACAAAAAAATAAAAAGAAAATTTATTTAAATAAAAGTATTGGAATTTATATTTTCTGTTCATTTTACTAATATAATATCCTGTTATATCAAATAGGTTTATTTTAAACTTTTTTACGTCTATTTCCTTAAAAGAAATTTATTTAAGTTTAAAGGTTTTATTTAGAACTAATAATAAGTACCTAGGTTCAGTTATTTTTTTATTTTTGAGTTTAAGAACTATTGTGATGCTAATCAACAATCACAAAAAGGACCATATGTTCATATGCCTTAGAAAATTTTTAGCTTTCGCTATTAATTTAAACTTGGGCCTACTTCGGATAGATTTTTGAAATAGTTTGATTGATATAGCCTAGCTATATTTGGAATGTTCATTTACTTCACACTCACTTTAATCGTTACAACTTGATGTAACTTTTTTATTCTCTTACTTTTTCTTTTGGCCAGACCCTAAATTCTAACTTAAAAAAGAAACCATTGACAATTGGTCTGAATCAGAATTGTGTCTGGGACAGACTCGGACTCGAAATTTTTTTGTCTTCAATTCAAGTCAGGGACTCGGGCTTGAAAATTAAAAATCCAAAAAGTACGAGTCTGAAAAGGTACTGACACAACCCAAGAGTCAAATTGTTTTCCAAAATAAAATATAAAAATTGTTAAAGGATGTAATCGATGGAGTGTACTCTAATAGTAAAGAACTTGACATTAACCATTTTTCTTAGAGTCTTAGGCAAGAGGACACGGTAGCAATTCCGTAAAAAAATGCTGAATTGGTATTTTTTCAAAATAATTTTAAGATCATCAAAAGCTGTTTGAGAAAAATTTTAAATTTTTTAAAATTTTAATTTTCGTAAATAGAATCAATTTAAACGAGTTGAAAAAAAAAACAAATTTTAGGAACAGAAATTTTTTGATTTTTTAAATTATTAATGCATTTGTCATTTATTTTTATGTTTTTATTTTCAACTCATTCTTTTTAAGCATTCCCCATAAATCTTTAATATTTTGTTCCAAATATTAAAATAACACAGTTAAATTTAGATAACATCCGCTCTACTAGTCGAAAATTGAAACAAATAATTTTTTGCAATTATTTTAAAAAAAAATTGCCATATTTGGTAGCGATAAAAAAAAATGTGAAAATTTAAAAATAAAAAAATATTTTTTATAAAAGGAAATTATTTTCACCAAAATTTTAACATTTTTTTTTTCGTTACCAAACCCACAATTTGTTCAGAATTTTTTCTAGTTTCAGAAGATATATAGTTGAATATGGGTCATGGATACAAAAATACTGAAAAATATGCATTTTTTTGCTTTTTTACCGAATTTTTTCCGCTTTAAATTTTTTTTTTTTTTACAAAATAACCTAATTTTCTGGTGGAGATTTTTGTGCTCTTTCAGAAATTAGGTAATTTTAATATATCATATGCATAAATTGTAGTTATTTTTGCTTTTGAATTATACATACTTTTCAAAAATTCAGAAACTTTGGACCCCTAGGGTCAACAAAAAAAAAATTTTCTCCCCCCTAAAAATTTGGCTTTCCTAGGTTTTCATATGTGTAGATTACGATTTTGAGGTCGAAAACCAAATCTGCAGATAGTGTGGACGTTTTGCATTTCCTGAACCTTAGGAAACAATTATTATGTTAGGTGTCCCAACTCATTAGTATTATCTTTATATTTTATTTCTCAATTAAAAAATGATTCCGAAAATTTTCTGTTAAAAATTTATGATTTGGATTTTTTAGAAAAATTTTTTATTTTAAAGTATTTTTGTAAAAAAAAAAACACTTATTTTTAATCATTTTCCATTTAAATTTTAGATTTTTTGAAACCTTAGTAATCTTTATTTTGGTTTTTATGAATCAAATTTTCCATAATGAAAACCAAATTTTTTAAAGGATGGTTAACTCTATAATTCAAAATATTTCCACAATATTTTTATCAGAATAGAAATGAGTTATTGAGTCTCAAAATCAGCCATTTTTTAACTAATGTTTATGATTTGGTAAACCTTACTAGATAGAGATGATTTCACTTCATTAAATAAACTCAATTAAAGGACACGACTTATTTACGAGAATTTACAGTACAAGAAATAAATACAAGCTTACTTATCAAATTTAAGTTAAGAGTGAATAAAATTACCATATGGCAACTTTTTTTTTAAATTAGATTTTTTTGATCTTCAATATTACATAAAAAAAGTCAGAGAATGATACTAATTTTCTTTAAGATATTTTCCACAAATCAAGGCTAAATCAGTGCTTTACTTGAATTCGAAGAATAAAGCTATTTATCTCCTTTTATAAGATCCTTGTATTCTCATAAGATTTTAACCCTCATTACAATATATTTTCATAAAAGACTGTAGTTGAGATCTCTTACAGGGGTTAAATAAAAGTACCTCGACTATTATTTGATCATTATCATTAATTTTAACTTTTCCCTTACTTATCATGATGTATCAGACAATATATCCGACAAAAAAAACACAAATAAAATGTTGAATTGAAAGTTCCGTAACTTTGAATTATTCAATACCTAGGAAATTAAAAATTTCAAATTTTATAAATATTTTCAAAGATATTTAGACTATTTAAAACTTTTAAAGGACTTCAATCCACGATCCTAGATATCAAATACTAAGTCTAAAACCTTACATAATTTTATATTTACTTGAAAAGTAAATTTTACCTTAAAATTTTAAAGAAATATTGAATCTTTTCGTTAACAGTTAGGGTTAAGTGCTACGAAAATCCTTTTGTAAAACATTTGACTCATGCGATTAAAATTAAAAAGTGAGACTAAGTTCGTATTCTTTAGGATTTCGACTCTAAAAAGTATCGAATTACACGTCTTAAATAGTAATCTTAAAGAATACGAATAATAAAACAGAAGCCATGGCAAATAATTAAAGAAATAATTCTGTTGTTGTTGTTGTTCGAAACAATTTCAAATATTGAAAAGTTATTATTTAAAATTTCAATATTTTAAAAAAGCTAAACCAAATAGCATAAATAAACACATTATTTTGCAAAATTCTTTAAAACAATAAAAAAAAAATTTTAATATTTCTTCGAAACTAATACTTTTTAAACATA
>NTPY01000385.1:8999-29644 GCA_002922825.1 Brachionus calyciflorus
AATCGCAATTTGAATTTTTGAATTGATGTTTTTTTGATTTGATGTTTTTTTGTAATTAAAAATTTTGTTAAAAAAAGAAAATAAATTTTCAGACTAATTAAAAATGGCGCGACAGATTACGGAGAATATCCTGAGAGAGGAGATCGTGAGAGGATTTCCGAATCACTACAATATTAGAGATATCTTCGAGAGATGAATCACCCAATTCATCCACGAGTTTAATGCAGAAAGGGAACCCAGTTGTCGACACTGGGCAGAACAACTGAAACATGGTTTTATCTCAATGGGGGAGGTGTTAGACAATGAGTGTTTGATCAACGCGCTTGATAGAGTGACTTTGAACTTAGATTCGAAGAGACTGAAAATCGTAGACAAGACTCTCATTTCGGGAAAATAAAGTTTTCGTTTTTTAAAAAGTTTTTTATTTAAGAATCAACAACCATAAATTTAGGATTATTTTATTATCTAAATTTCTTTTTATTTTAAAAGGCTTCCTTTAAAACATACAACCTTTTTTTTTTAACATAATCAGGGCCTGCTATTTCATAATCTAAATCTCTTTTTCCAAGAATTATTCTTCAATAGATTTTGAAAAGTATTACCTTAAAATTACAATACAACTAATACTGGTAGATTAAACTGAACATTTTTCAGTTTACAAGCCTCTATTGGCTCAATATCTCTATTTATTGTTTGTGAGCGTTACTATACCGTTTTTGTTTAATTTAAGGTGATATTTTTATATGGAAAATAAGCTTTCTTTTTTGAAAAAAAAAATCAAACAAAATTAAATTATTAAATCGGTTATAAAATCTAATTCAATTAAAAAACATAATTTTAAAGGTAAGGCTTTGAATGAAAATTTTAAATATATTTTTTCATTCTATTTAAAATTTTTTTTTAAGGTTAAAGAGCTTTTTGATAAAAATCTTAAAATTTAATATTTATTCCTAGTTTGGAATACTGCGATAAACTATTTTTTTCTGATCATAAGCTATAATTTAGAATTTGATTTTTCATTAGAAAAAATACAGTTAAATTGTTTATTGAATTGAATCAGTAAAATTAAGGAACATGCCGAATATTTGACCGCAATTTTTAAAATTATTGGTCGGAAAATTCTTTTTTTTAAATCATCAACCATTTCACTTAGCCTTTTTAATACTAAAGACTTTTCTTGAACAGATAAATTAGGAAATAAAACTTGTTAATTCCCTAATGTACTTAACCAACTAGGGTTTGAACTTCGAACTTCAACAGAACTACTAGTTGAATGAATGATTCTGATTCGACTTATTTATCTTTTGAGTCGATGTCTGGACAAGGTTATTTAATCTTTTTTTGTTAAGCTGCTGCCTTAAATTTTCATTCCTGGATTCATTAAAATTTTTTCTTGTTCATTGAAAAAAAAAGGGCTCAGCTTAAGCCACTGAAGCATGTTAACTGGTTGGTTTAAAGCGAGTATTAATTATGATTTATAAAAATTTAAACATAAAATTTTATTTTAATTCAAAATAGCACAATTTTAATATCAATTTATAATAATTAAGAGAAAAAAAAAATTATACATTATACTTTCACAAAGCGAAGGCTTATGTGCAAGGCGATTAAAATCGCCTTCCTTTGTATGGACAATTCCTAGAAAGTTTAGAAAATATAAACTGTTGATAATTTTAAAAGGGGGAATTATTAAATGTGAAAATTTTTTAAGATTAATAATAACCTGTACTTCCTAAATAATAACTTTTTGTTGAAAAAATAAAAAATTTACTAAATATATCGAAATTAATTAGCATTATTTATTTTAATTAATTTTTTTAAAAATATTCTGGAAATTTCAACATTTCTTCCATCAAAAAAATATATACAGCAGTTATAATGAAAAAATGGCGTTACCGTTACCATTACCCATTACCATTATCAATTACCCATTACCATTACCAATTACCTAGCCGATAATAAAGGCCACACTCATCAGCATTATAAATGTCATCTGGATGATAGTCTAATAAAATATTTATAAGTTCTTCACGAGATTTTTTAACCACTTCGACATTAACCGATTCACTTTCACCGTGATAATTTTTAGATAATAAATTAAATCGAGACAAAAAATACAAATTCATCCATCCGATGCTTCAAATTTTTCTCTTATCTCTATGTATCTTTCTTTTATTTTACCAAAAAATAACAATGACTTTTTTTAACACTGCATATGAAATAGGTAAGTGTGCAGAAAATGCTGATAAGCACCATTTGTAGTGAGCCATCAAATAAAATGGACTAATTTGAATTCGTGATTTTTTTTTATCTTTAATATCAAGTTGTACATATTTTTCCCTTTTTTTTTTAAATTTTGATACGGTAGAACGATCAATACCAAATTTTTCTTCTATTATTTCATCTGATTTAGATTAAATCAATTTCATTTCAATGATGGCGATTTATTGTTTATTAAATATTAATAAAAAAGAAAACTGCGTATAATTATAATATACGTACAAAATTTTTTTTTCGATGATTATAAAATGATATTTTTATATAAAATATTCAAATAGGTTGCAAATAAAAGTGGGGACTTTTAATGGGACTATATATTGAATAAATTTACATTGTTAGCAATGTATTGAAATCCGTTCTTGTAGTTTTTGGGGCCAAAAAGGGACTTAAAATTAGTGGAAAATAAAGGCGAGTTTCATCATTTCAATTGATGCAAAATGTTATAACATTTGAACGGAAAGTGATAAATAGTTCGGATTAACGCTCTCTATGATGGTCTCAATTCTTTTATCCTTTACAAAATCCAATTTATACTCAATTTTAGGAAATTTTTTATCGAATGAATAATTTCTAAATGATTTTATTGTATCATTTTTAGTATCTAATGTAATACGGGCAAACAACAAATTCATATATTAGATCTAAATCATTTTGATATATTAAAAGTCTATTTTGACATCAAAGTTCTCTAAAAATGATGAAAAAATGAAACCTCATCAGAAGGAACTATATAAGCTATCAAAAAAACGGTCATTAGTGTTCCTATATAATATAATGTGCTCTAAATAATCTAAAAAAACTTTATTTTTTAGTGTTGGTGGCTAATATGAACAAAAATATATTAGCATTTTTACCCTTTGAAACCAGCCAAAATGAAATTCCATTAAAAGTTTTAGAAATTTAAAACATTTTTTTTTTCTAACTTTTCTTTACAAGTACTAATATCATCCGATCATCTCGCAATCTTTCCTTCTTAATAAAGTGTAATTAGAATTCAAAAAAAAAAGTTAAATGGTATTGTTTCATCCAATTAAGTATCGTTTAAAAAAATAAATTCATAAAAACCTAACTATAAAAACATTAATTTAAAAAAAAGAATTTATTTTTTAATTGTAATATCTTTTACCCAACTTAACAAAATGCAAGTTAAACCACACATTATTAACAGATTTCTTATACAATGGTGTTCTGATTTTTGTATTTTACCTAAATTTACGTAAAATTAAATAAATCAGAACACCACTGTATTTCAAAATAAAAATTGTTCGAAATAATTTTAAATTATGGTTATTATGAAAAATGTATAGTAAAGTTCACACCGCATTTAACGGAAATGTAATTTGTTTTTAAAAAAAAGATTTTTATTGGATAACGAAGAGAAGCAGTAGAATTTGTTTTTTAAAGATAATTTATTTTTAATTAAAAAATTATAATAAAATACTAATTGGTAAAATTTGATTTCACCCAAAGAAAAATATAACAAATAATTTTGGTCACATTTAGGAATAACAGGATTACCATTTGAAACAAGTTAAACCACTATAATGATAAGTATGAAAATTATAACAAATGGCTAAAGGGAAAGAATTTAATTTGCCTGAGTTACTAATTACATGAAAACCAGTTGGTCTAAAGGTTTAAATTGTTCTTGTTAAAAAAATAATTCAGGCCCCCAATACCTAATTATCACCCAACACATTCAGTTTTGCAACGTTCTCTACAAAGTTTTTATAAATTTTATTGGCACCAAAATAGTAAGAATTAGCAGTAAAAAGCGATAGGATAAGAGTAAAAGATTTTAATATTTTGATCATATAATTATCAATTAGTAATAAAAAATTCTTAATTAATTAATTTTAATAATTAATTGGAAAAGTTAGTAATGTTTGTATAATTAGTTGGAAAATGTATAGTGACTCCGCCTTATTTCGGAAAAATTACTTTGACGGTAAATCAAATACTATACATTTTACATTGAGCCCTAAATTATAGGTTGACATAAATTATTTAATCAATTATCTAATTAACACGCTTATAAATAAAAATATTATCATTTTGGTCCGTAATTTAATTTTTTGTGTTTGTTTTTACTCTTTTATTACTTGAACTTTTAACTTAATACGAAATTATCAAGAATAAATTAATATTTTTTTTATTTGTCCGAATAAAAAATGTCATAAAAAATTTGTAATTCAAGAGAATTGTTGAAGAAAAATTAGTTCGGATTGCGAATTAATTCGAACATTTATCGAACAAAAATGTTCGATAAATGTTCGAATAAATAAAAATTTTTTAGTGGAAATGTGTTGAACTGGAGTAGGGACTATGAAAATTTGTTCGATAAGCGAGTAGTTCGGATAAACGTAGTTCGTAGGTGAGCTGACTGTAGAGCCAAAAATCTTCGGAATATTTATCTTTATGTTTTTCATACATTTATGGTATTTTTTTTATGATATTTTATAATACTTTGCACATTTGGAAAGAAAGAAAGTTCTAACTTAGTTTTTACCATTTTATTTTTTAAAAAAAATTTTTAAATTATAAAAAAGATAACTTGTGAAATAAAAAGTGAAATAAAAAAATTAAAAAAAAACGGATAAAATTAATAATTTTACGGATTAATAAATAATTTTAAAATATAAAAAAATGTTTTTAGAAAGAAAATAATGGAATCTCTACTAAGCAATTGTACAAAAGATAGAACTTGTTTTTTTTCTCCTGTAACTTTTAATATTAGATTTATGAGAAGACCTTTTTTTCTCAATTAAAATTCCATAAAAGCAATCACAAAACCTAATAAAAACATTTATTTTTCTATTTAAATTTTCAATTTCAATTTTTTCCTCTTAATTTCCCTAAACATTTTTGCTTGGAGATTCTTGAATATTTCTTTTATTATAAAATCTTATGCAAAAAACAAAAAAAAATTTCAGGCTTCAAAAAATGTTTATAAAAATTTTTCTCTTTTTGATATTAACTTTTCAATTAGCTTTTTCTAAAAAAGAACCGGTAATAGAAAAGAGTCAAATTTTATCTGAATTAATAAATTTAAAATTCGATGATGGTTATGGAGACTCGCTTCGTAAAACATGGGCTAAAAGTTTAAACGATAGTGAAGGTATTTGGATAGGAAAGAGACCTTTGAATTCAAGTATTCTTAGATATGTTGATCAATCAATTATACCTGGTATAAATATAAATCACGCTGCTGTAATGATCAATGGTATTATTTATGATTTAGTTATTGACTCGTTTGATGGAAGTAAATTTAAAATCGAAGTTGTAAATTCACAAAGCTTGAAGTCTAAATTTGAATGGTTGTATACGGGATTTTCGAAGAAACATGTTGTAAGAACTCAAGAGGAATTAAGAAAACATGCGGGAGAATTAGAAAAAAAAAATTTTTCGTTTATACCAATCGGAAGTTATGACGCTAATTGCCAAACTATTGTTGTCGATATGATTAGTTATGCAACAAACCATTCACAATCTTTTGTCTATTTTACTTTATTCCTTACACAAGGTACTATTTTTTCAAAGTGACAACAATTTTATTTTTTTTTTAGGAATTTTTCTTAATAAAAAATATTAAATCAATTATCATAAAGGATTTATTTTTATGCGTTTATTGAGAAAATAGATAAATAAAAAAGGAAGGAACTTTCTAAAAAATACATCTCATCTCAAAAACCAAATAAAAATTTAAAAAATGTCATCTTTTTTATTTGAATTATATAAATTGGTCTATACAAAAATAATACACAGCTTTTATTTTTAGAACGCTGGGAAAAGGTTTACGGTACTTTTATTTTTGAAAAAAAACTTTTTTGGGATTGATAATAGTAATTTTTTCAAATTCAAAAAAAAATCCAAATAGCGTACGTATACTGTTGTAAAATTAGAGATTATAGTTTCCGCGAAATGAAATATCTTTTCCCAAGAAATCGTTTCGCTAATATGATTTTTTACCAGAATAAATAAAACTAACTCATTTTTTACATTCATTACTTGATTTTGTACTAGGAAAATGGTTTGAAGTTGTAGTTTTGTCCATTCTAAATTTAGATTTTCGGACGAGTCTTCATCGAGAAACACGCTGGTAAACGATGTAGTGAACATTGGAAATTATGAAGAGAAGATATTTTCCACCAGTTCAACCTCTTATTTATTATTAGATTAAATTTTTTACATGATGGTCATAATTAATTTTGTGGTTAAATAGACTTTTTATTTACAATTGTACTTTGTTTTACACTGGTGTTCTGATTTTTGTATTTTACGTAAATTTACGTAATTTTACCTTTTTTTACGTAAATTTACGTAATTTTACCTTTTTTTACGTAAATTTACGTAATTTTACCTTTTTTTACGTAAATTTACGTAAATATTTTTTGTAAAAAAGGTAAATTTACGTAAAATCAAAAAGGGACAAAAAATTTCAAAATTTTCCAATTTTTTCCTATTTTTAAAAATTCATTTTAATAAATTCGAATAGAAAAAATTTTCCATTTTTTACTTTTTTTTACGTAAATTTACGTAAAATTTAGTAAATTTAAGTAAAAAATTGTAAAATTAAATAAATAATCGTAAAAAAATGTAAAATAATTTAAATCGTTTGTTTTTAACGATCTATTTTACCTCTCTTTATAGTTTAATACCTTATTTGTATAATCAAACACATTTTAGATATTTTTTTTTATCCTTTGCTAACCTTTCGTATGAAAATTCGAGGAACAAAAAAAAACCCAAAAATTTAGTTTTTAAAGGATTAAGATATATCGTTGTTCATCTTTACAGTTTTCTTTCTAAATATTAATTGTAAAAAAGTGGTTAAAATTGAAACCTACTCAAAAAACAAACGATTTAAATTATTTTACATTTTTTTACGATTATTTACTTAACTAGATGACCGGGCCCGCAATCGCGGGCTGAGAATTTTTAGTTAAAAAAATTGATATTATTGTTTGCATGGCGAAGTTGATTTTCTTTAATAATTCACTCAAGCGTTAGTATAGTATCTATACTGCAGTTTATAAACGCTACTACATAAGAAAAATTAATGAGCTTTTGCCTTTAATTTTCTTGAAAAGCAAAAATTTATTATTTTAAGTGAATATTTAATTTTTAGATTCTAATAGAAAATAATTATTATCATAAAATTAAAAGTCAATAAAAATTGATAGCTAAATAACAAAGGTATAAAATAGTAAAATTTAAATTTTTTTTAACTTCATAAATTCGAAAGAAAATAAAATAGGAGTTTCATATCCGGATAAAAACCGGGGTAAATTTTCTAAATTTTTTAAAGTTTTTGTTTAGGACATTTAGTTTCTCGAGTTTTTTCCTGGCTGCCTGAATGATTTAAGTTGGAAGGAAGAAAACTATTTAATTTTTTAGATTTCCATCATTCAAAATTAATAGCTTTTTAGGCTTGATTCAGAAATATCCAAAGGAGACCGCTATTCATCTATGAATTTTTAAATTTTGTTGTAAAAATGTAAAAAAGGACTTCTAACTAAAAAAGCTAAAATTTCCCTTAAACAGAACAAAAACTAAACAAATCACATCATATTTTTTTGCAATACACTGAAAATCATGTTTTATAACTTCCACAACTTTTTCTAAAATATGTTTTTCGGCTCAATATAGTCAATTCCAATTCGTCATTTCAATTCATTCAAATTTCTATTATATTTGAAAGGAAAGTGATAAAATAGTCGTGTCAGATTGCATAGAATCTTTTTCAACAGAACAATTCAAATTTTGCAATATTGCAGGGTTTTTGCAGACATGAATTTTAGAGTGAAGCAAAGTTGTTACACTTTATGGCATATTACAAAATAATTTTATCACTTACCGTTCAAACTTTATTTGAATTTGCATGAATAGAAATGACGAATTGAAATTCACTGTACAGAGCCTGGTTTTCAATGTATAAGTTATATTCAAAGCAAGTTTTTATGTAGCGCTTATTGTTATTTCTAAACTTTCCTTGGACTGTGAATTATATTTCTTTTCACCGAATTCAACTCGGTTTACTTAAAAAAATATTGTTATTTACTAATTTTTTTACAGAATATAACAATTCTGCGACACAAATATCTAATTTCCTGTTTTCCTCTGCAAATTTTTGCTTCGAATTTTTTCCTATAGATTTTTTCATCTGTAGAAAATGAATAAAAAGTATGAAAAAAATGAATTTTCAGGGTAAGGAGAATAAACTACCGTAATACCTTGCATTGCATTAAAACCTAAAATTTTAACAATTAATGCGTCCCAAAATAAAAGAATTTTTTATTTTTCACCACATATTCTAATAAAGAACCTAATGCATAACTATGTTTTGATTGTTTTAAACTTTTTTCCAATCGCTTTAAAAAAAGATTTTTTGGCGTACTTATTCTTAAAATTTTGATTTCCTAAGCATGAATTTGTTTGCAAGGCATTACGGTAACTTTTATATCTTTTCGTAATAAGGTGCCTTAGTCTTTTTGAAAAGGGATATTGTTTACTTTTATAAAATTCACTGTCTATGCCTCGATTTTCTGTAAAATCTGTCAGTGTACTTCAACTTTGCCTCAATTGAAAAAAAGCCTTAATTACAGTAAAAGGCTTAAATAAGTTAACGGCGTGTTGGAACATTTTCCAACATGTTTTCAATCATGTTCCAATGCTGCTTGTTCTTACAAAATTATTCGATCGTGTTCGAATAGTGCTTGTTTCTGTTCGAAGAGTGTTCTGTTTCTTTTCGTGTTTTCTTTAACTTATTTATGTAATTTAGAAATTAATATTGTATATTTTTGCTTATTTTCTAAATTTTTTTGTGGCAAAAATATCATTTTTAAGGCTGTTTTTTTTTATACCAAAATGGGTGTCTTCATTCTAATTTTAATTCTTAAAAAATTTTGAAATTTAAATTTTAAAAAATTTTCGTAAATTTAAAAAAAAAGCTATTTTTTAAATAAAATATAAAATACCAAATAATTAGCTTTTCAATTATTAATTTAAAGTTTTGGCTGCCTGGAAAATTGTATTTTTGATAAATTTTAAATTCATCAGTTTGATAGAATAAGCGATTCTTTTTCATGCAGTACTCTTAATATGAAGGAAAAGAATTTTTTCAATGGCGGTCGTTACCCCTTTGGGTGTCCAGTGGCTGCATCCATAAACACTTACATTATTTTATAAAATAAAAAGATTCAGTGGATAATCTTTTTTTTATTAACTATTCAAGATTCTAGCTCTTTTTTTATTTGTAAATACTTTATTGCTGGGAAATTTTGTTGGGAGATAATTTCAAAAAATTATTAAGAGTTTAATGCAATATCACTGAAATTTTTTAAGGTTTTTTCTTTTGAAGCTATTAAAAAAAAAATTTTTTAAGAAAGGCGAAATTTGTATTATTTCTCAATTAATTTTACAATAGTGACAAAAGTTCCGTAATTGCATTAAAACTCAAGAATTAATGCTGATAGTTAACCTTAGTTAACTAAAAGTTAATAATTCTATTGGCTACCTAAGGTTACTAAGACCTTACTAAAAATTTCTAAAGCCTAATTTTATTACTAAACTTTGCTTTAATTATATAGATTTTACAATTTTTTACTAAAATTTACTAAATTTTACGTAAATTTACGTAAAAAAAAGGTAAAAAATGGAAAATTTTTTCTATTCGAATTTATTAAAATGAATTTTTAAAAATAGGAAAAAATTGGAAAATTTTGAAATTTTTTGTCCCTTTTTGATTTTACGTAAATTTACCTTTTTTTACAAAAAATATTTACGTAAATTTACGTAAAAAAAGGTAAAATTACGTAAATTTACGTAAAATACAAAAATCAGAACACCAGTGTAATTATTAAATGATTTTTATTTATTTTTTTAAATAAAATTTTCTAAAAGATCTGATTAAATATCGATTATCTTAGGATTTTGATACTGAGTCTAAAGAAGAAATTCGAAAGTCTAAAGAAATTCAAAGTTCTGGCTAATAAGCTTGAAATTTTAAATCTTAATAATTTTCAAAATTTCTTTGATGAACCTTGGTGAAATTTGATGAGAGTAGAAGGAAATTGAAAATTTAACACTAGAAAGTTCATGAATTTTCCCGAATGGAAGTTGCCAAAGGCCAAAGTTGTATATAATAATTTATTATTATTTCGGTATCGTTTCTTTCTGTGTCATTTTCTTTTAAAGAGTAACAATTCGCATTTATACTAAGTTTAATAGAGAATAAATCTATCTTCAATATGTGATTTTAGTATTTTAAACTTTTTGTTACTTAAATGAGTTGAAAAGTTTTTATTAGACTAGGGTTTATCGTTTGGGGAACTTTAACAGTCTTTTTATTGTGAGTACTAGATAGACCCTAATCTAATTTTAATCATCTTATTTCACTTTTTTTATTAATTTGCTAATAAATTGAATGATTAAAAATCTAGCGGATTTTAAAATTTAAAGAACAGTTCGAGATGATCCGATATGAAAAGTCTGAAATTCTTGTTTCCTAAAAATAATTTCATAAACCATTGTAATTTAAAACTTTTACTCATTACAGACAAAAAAAAAAGAAAAATTCAAAATCAAATTATAAAAAAAAAATAAAATTTATGAATTCAAGTCATTCATATTCGAAGAACAAATTTTTAAATTTGAATTTTATTTTTTTATTTAAAAAAAAAAAGAAAATCTTAAAAATTTCATCTGAAAAAAAATATTATCTTGAGTAAAAACTTTAATTAAAAATCATTTGAAAAAAAAAAACAACCATGCTGCCAACTAAAACAGCAGGTTCCACCGAAACAGATTCCTCTTTTGCAAAGCGTAGAGTAAATAAACCAGATCAAGCATCATCAAAACTCTCTAGTTCATCATCGTCCTCTAATTTACAAAAATTTCATCAACATCATCAATTACACTTGCCACAATCCGATTCAAAGTTATGCAATTTAGTTAGTATTGAACCAAAAGACGCTATTGAAACATCTCTAGAAGAATCCTATAATAAATTACAAAATTTAATAAATCCAACATCTCAATCGGAAAGTTCTGGCTTCAATGAACTATCCCAATACGCCAATCAATCCAAACTCTACAACGATGAAGTCTCAAATGCACTTCTTTACTCAATTTTAATAGACCCATCAACTAGTTCTAAATGTCTAAGATATTTATTTTTATGTAATAATGTGTCTTTTAATTTGGCCCAACAAGACGCACCAAATATTCCATATGGCACTCTAATCAACAATCTCTTACACATAATTATAGAATCATATTCAAAATTACAAGATACACCTAGGCAACAATTATTATGGTTAATAAAAGAACTAGCCAAATCAAGAGTTAATCAATTTGAAAAATTGATGTTACATATGATACGAAATATTCAATCAGGTTGTCTTAATGATAAAAATATATGGCTAGCTGAGAGTATACTGGACATATTTACAGATCAAACAACAACTAGCCCAAATCAAGATCAGAATCCACAAAGTTTATGGATATATCAATATAATGAACTAATGAGTCAGACTGTATACACTTATATACGTCTTATTTCCGATCATGTTCAAAGTAGTACATTACAACAATTAAGACAAAGAGAAGTGGATTTTTGTGTTCAAATTTTGAGAGAAAAATGGAATGATTGTATGCTAATTGGTAGAGATTTGGTACGTTTATTAGAAAATGTAGCCCGAATAAGTGAATTTGAAGCCTTATGGAAAGACATAATTCAATCACCACAGAGTCTATCGCCACAATTTTCTCAACTAGGCGGACTTTTATACTTATTAAGATTACCAACTAAAAGAAGGTGTCTAATATCACGTTTAACTGTGGACATGGAGCGTAAAATTTATTTTATAATTACACAAGTTAAAGCTGGTCAACAAAAAAAATATCTCGAATGGTTTCAAAAACAATATTTGAATACACCAGAGAGCCAGAGCTTGAGAGTGGATATAATGAGATATATTTGTGTTGTTGTTCATCCGACTAATGAACAATTAAATTCTGGTTTGTGTCCAAGATGGGCATTGTGCTCATGGTTATTAAATACATGTACAAGTCCCATAGATTCAGCTAATTTAAAATTAGCTCTTTATTATGATTGGTTGATGTACGATGCTAAAAAAGAGAATATTATGCTTATTGAACCAGCTATATTATTAATGTTTAATTTAATAAGGTTAAATAATATACCTGGTTTGAGTTTAAGTATGTTATTTGATTTTCTATGTCGTATAGCTGTTAACTATCATGTGCCTTTTCGTGAGCATATTTTAACGGGTATTATGAGTTCGTTTAAGGATAGTGTTGATAAACGTGTTATACCATCGACTCTTATTTTCTTTGGTACACAACCTGATCCAAAAGCTCAAATACAAGTACCGTGTCTCGATAGAGATTTAAAAAATCTAATTCAAGCCACATTTGGTAATTTTTTTCAAACTTTGTGTCTCAAGCCGGTACAGCAACCAATCGAAATTAAAAAAGGTAAAGTTTTCATGAATTATTTAATTTGGTTTATTTTACATTTTAATGTCCAATAGATTACTCAATAGGTGGAGCTGAAATTTATTTTTCACTTCTATAGTCGACGACTAAAGTCGGCTCAGGAAGATAAAGGCTAGGAGATATAAAATGAAAATCTTAGGTAAATAATGCCAAAAGAGTTATGCTGTTCAAAGGAAAAGCTTTCTGATTAAGTTTTCATGTTTTTTCATAATTCTTTGAAAAATCGATCATTTCAAAATTTCGCATATTCTTTCACAAAATGTAAAATTACGTAAATTTACGTATAATGCCATATCGATGCGCCACTGGTTTAAATAGATTTCAAATGCTATTAATTTAAATTATAAATTGGAATTAAGAACTGTCTACTTTAAAACATACCAGAGTTCATTATAAAAAACAAAAGCAGTAACCTTTTTTCACTTTGTAAATTTTTCTTCTAATATTCAATTTGAAACAAAACGTGAGCCACCTCATTTATTTGCCAAATGGACGCTACGTTACGGGTTTAAAAAGATATAAACTAAGCCTGGCTATTCTTATATAGACGAAAATTTTTGAAAATTCGATTAAATTCAAGAGCTGAGCTAACGACGTGTTCGAACACTTTTGTGTTTCTGTTGATTTTTTCATTTAATTATTTCTGTTTATTGATGTATTTAATTGATAATCTAAAATAATAAAGAGTAGTGCTCCATTCAAAAAGAACAGTTTCTTAAAATATTGCCACTATTCGGACCGGGTATAAACTTTCCCTGTGCGATGATGGGTTCTTTTCTATCATCTTTTAATATGAAAAAAAATTACTAATTTAAACTAATTTTTAGAAGTTGAAATTAAACAAGAGAATGAATTTCAAGCTATCAAACAAGAAACTGAAAGTTTCATGGCAACATTTAGTAGCGAAGACGAAGAAGATCAAGAAGTCAAAACAGTAACATCGACCTTGACTATTCAACCAGTACCAACTCAACAAGTACCAAGTGTACCATTATCCGATTCAATTCAATTACAACTTCAACAATTCACTCAAAAACCATTTAAAATATTTACAACATTAGACGATGCTCAAACAGTAATTCAAACTCTTAATTCAAATACACCTCTACCTAGCACTAATATAGACACACAACTCGGTCTAATTGGCTCAGATGATCTTCGAGAAAAACTCAACGAATTAAATTCAAAATTAAAAGACTTTTATCAATGTCTAAATTCGAGTTTATCGTCGTCATGGTCGACCAAAAGCTACCTAGTCAATTCATTATTTAAAGATTGCTTAATTTACATGCACAGAGATCCGGATTTTTCTGACACTAGTCTATTGGCTGATGTAGCTATTTGTTTAGCCACAATGTTCAAAAACGATTTTACTAATAACTTATTGCCCAATCAATTTTATAAAAATGAAATTGATGTCCATGATCCTAACATTTTTAATTTATTAAACGAGTCCATTTTACAACGACCCATATTTATTTTATTTAAAGAATTAGCCTTAACACAAAATTTGTCGAATGAAAGAGAAGTACTAGTTCAATTATTGACTGAATTCTATTTGAAACAAAATAGAATAGGTTATTTTTTTTTGTTTTATATTTATACGACAAGTCTAAAGAATCCTATAAGTTCGACAAAAAGTGGTCAAATGGGCAATGAAATTGTTTTTTTAGTTAGGATATATAATGAGTTTTGTAGAGAGCGATGGGCTTTGAATAAAAAAGAAGATGTGGAAAAAGTTTTGTCGACATCGAGTTCAGTGTCAGATTCGGATTCTGAAGATGAGGTAAATTCAGATGAAAATTTTAGTGAAAATGACTTAAAATTGGGTAGTGGTTTAATGCAGGATTTAAGACTATGTCAACAAGATGATCCTATATTGTTTTGTTTTATGCTACCATTTGTTTGTGGTACTTATTTTATACCTAAATATATGGTTAATAATAGTGAATTATGTTATTTAATTGTAAGTTGTATTGATTCAAAATTATTAAAAGATATTGTGTCGAATATTACAACACAAGATTTAGAGCTTTTAAAACAGCCAGAAGAAGAAGATAAAGGTATGATAATAATTTTGACTAATTTTGTTTTTCGTTTTCTTTTTATCAGCTCTTTCTTTCATTTCTTTTCTTAAGAAAGAGTTGGTTATGGATAAGATAATAACTTACAAGATTTATTTACAAAATTAATTTACTTTTTTCCTGTGCATTAAAAATCAGTGTAGTAAATTGTAATATCTAATTGATACAAACTCAGTATCATCAAAAATTCTGATTCTGTGCATTTTAGGTTAAAATCTCAATACTGAATGATAGAAATTATGTATCAAAAATAACATTTGCAGAATAATTTTTTGCATAAAAAGTTGTACTTGATTTCGTGACGGGTACTTTCCTCCGGTCCAAATTTTAGGACTAAAAGTACCTTTTTGAAATAGATGATAAAAATATTTTTTAAATCAAATTTTTTTATTCCCTAAACAAACTTGTATATTTATTTTCACATAATTTATCATTATCATGAAGACGACACAAATCATACCTTAAACTCTAGCTTATAACTCTAATGGAAAAGGATTGGGAAATCCAACGAGCTTCTATTAGAGTTATAGGCAAGAGTTTACGGTAGCTTTTTTTTTATTTTCTTCAATACATCTTTTTGTTTTACATTTCGTATTGCTTAGATGATGAAGTATTTTGTTGGGAAACACCTATTTTCTCTTTTTTTCTTTTTATAATTTATTGTTATAGCAGTAATACGTTTCATATAAGTAATATCTTCACTTAGATACAGTTCTTTGTAAGACCGAAAAGTGCCATCTTACTGTGACACTATTTTTATTTTTTTTAAATCACCATGAAAATTAATTAAAACTTAATAAATATTCAAAAATCGGGGAAAATGTGCCTTTTTGAAAACGGGGAAAAAGTACCCCTAACCAAGAAAAAACTTAATGTATGGTGATAGATTTTTCAAAAATTGTACTAATCTTTATCTATCGGTCTCAATAATTTTTTATTGCTTTTCTAAAAACTGAACATCAAAACCTAAGAATGATTACGGGTCCATATCATTACATCGAAAAATTTGCAGCGAAAAATTTTCATTGAAAAGCAACATTGTAAAATATTAAAAAGAAAAATTTCATTTCGAAAAATTATTCAGAATCCGTAAATTTATTTAATCTTCAATTAAAAAATTATTTTAAACAAATATTATATTGAACTTAGTAAGTTTAAAATAGCAAAATAATTTATATGAAAAACTTATGAATAAATTCAAATATATTTTTAGAGTAAAATATTAAATATAACATTCGTATTAAAGCGTTGTTTCATGGAAAGAAATATTTACAATTTAGCGATTAATATATTTTTTTAAATTTTAAATGCAAATTTTTTATGAAATATTTTCAATGTTGTTTTTCAAAGTAAATTTTTCAATTTAAATTATCGATGTTTTTTTTTCGATGTAAAATTTTTTTATGAAAGGATATAGAGCCATGATCACTCAATTTTATCGCTGACTACCTTGTCTTAACTAAATCAAAATTATTTTTAAATTAAATTTTAATATTTTCTGATTACGTAATAGGTGATCAGCTGATCAAAAAAGCCACTAAACCTGGGTCTCATGTTATACAAAGCAATTTGATCAGATGGAAGTTGAAACATTTCCTTCATCTTCTTTTCTTTGTCCTTTCCTATCTTATTGAGATAAAGATATTTTGAGAATAGGGAAATAATAATCTCAATTGAAACAAATAAGAGACTTAGAGATTTTAAAACTTTCTAATTTCGTATTTTAATTTGAATATTTTAAGGTAAAGGAAAAAAGTCTTCAAAAACCCAAGCGTCAACTAAAAAAACCACGACAGGTCTGAAACGAAAACGTAAATCAAGTGAAACAAATGAAAAAATAAAAATAAACCGTCGATCGAAACGAAAATTCCGCAAAGAAACACTCATTGACGTTTTAAGTTCTAGTCTTAATTGGGAATCAATAGAGCAAATATTTTTTTGGGAGATTTTACTATCACACGATGACATAACACTCGACTATTTACTACCAATTTTTAATCGATTAGACTCGGTCAAAAATTCCGAAGCGGTTTGTTATTTATTTCAAATGATAAAATCAAGTGATCCGAGCTATGATTTAATTAAATTTATAATACAGCGTAAAGTTGAAGACAATGTTGCACGAGCTCTTTTTATAAATTGGGCTAAAAAAACCTCCGAAAGTCAAATGTCTCAAATATTTGTAAAAATTTTAAATAAATCAGCGAATCAACAAAGTCTAACTGGTGGCAAACCTGAGACAACATTAAAAAAGATCAAATACAATGAGACCTTAAGCTCGGGTAATAAAATAAAATTAACAGCTCAACAACA
Organism: Brachionus calyciflorus; assembly: GCA_002922825.1. Classification (NCBI taxonomy): domain Eukaryota; kingdom Metazoa; phylum Rotifera; class Eurotatoria; order Ploima; family Brachionidae; genus Brachionus; species Brachionus calyciflorus. The sequence continues at coordinate 26,198 of NTPY01000385.1, forward strand.
ATTGGAACAAAATCAAAAAAAAGGTACTTCGAGTATATACGATGAAGAAGACTTGAACAAAATACCAACTCTTGATCAAGTACTAGGTCATTTAAATAAGCTTAGACTAAACAATATTAGTATAAGTTTTATTCTTTGCGAGAATGTAATCGAATGTTTGAAGAAAATTTATAATAAAAATTTAGATGATGAATTGAAAAAAAAATATTCGGACTTGTTCACATTGGCTGATGAATTTAATCAACATGACACACATAGTGATAGTCAAGTGGAGGAAGAGGACGACGAGGAAGAGAAAAATTCCGATAGTGAGGAAGAGGATAGAAAAAATCGGAAATCACGAAATAAAAAAGGTAAACGAGGAAAAGTGTCCAGGGGTAAGGTGTCGAAAAAATCAAAAAAATCAAGTGATGAAGACGAGTCGAATGAGGACAATGAAGACGAGGAAGCAGAAGAAGACGATGAAACTAATTCGAACGATTCAGATGATGAATCGAAAAAAAAGAAAAAGCAAAAGAGAGTACAGAGTAGTACGAAAGGCTCAAATAATCAACCACCGCGCAAAAAATTAAAACAAGTGAAAACAAGTGATAATGACAGTGATGACTAAACAAAATAAATAACATTTTATTAAAATTGTAAAAAAATTATTTTTTTTTCAGATTTTTTTTTTGGTAAAGTGATGGGAAAGCTTTTTTTTTTGATTTTGAGCACTAAAAAGGGGGTCTTATTTTGAAAAATAAATATTTTATTTTTTCGTTTATTAAGTATTAAAATAAATTAAATCTATATTTAATTCTTAGTCTTAATATTGAATCATCAAATTTTTGATCAAGTCTAATTTTTATAAGGAAATAATAAGTTATACAATACTGGTCTTTCACATGTTCCCAAAATGAACGTTCATGAACGTTCACGAACGTTCATCCGATTTTTGAACGTTCATGAACGTTCATGAATGTTCACGAACGTTCATGAACGTTCCTGGTCATTATATGAACGTTCACGAACGTTCATTTTTTAAGAATGGGAAAATCGTTTTTAAGCCAAAAAAAAGTTGATTGTAACGTTTAAAACTTTTTATGAATTAATTTTATGAATTTTTTATATTATTTTCCAAAAACAAAATTAAAGATCAGTTTTTCTATTTAATCGATTCATTTTTTAATAAAATGAGATGTTTTTTAGGAATTAAGAAAAGTTTCAAGTTGTTTCTTCCTTCCTAGAATTTTTTTTAAGAGTGACTAATATGATAACTTCGCTGATTGAATTTAATAATTATTGTTCATTTTTAAATTTGGACTATTGAGTAAGTAGAAAAATCTTCTAAAAAGATAAGGAAAAAAGACAATTTATTTCTAGGTAAGGTCAACTAAAATTACATTTTTGATAAATAATTTAACAAATTCATTAAATTAATTCATAAAAAGTTTTAAACGTTACAATCAACTTTTTTTTGGCTTAAAAACGATTTTCCCATTCTTAAAAAATGAACGTTCGTGAACGTTCATATAATGACCAGGAACGTTCATGAACGTTCGTGAACATTCATGAACGTTCATGAACGTTCAAAAATCGGATGAACGTTCGTGAACGTTCATGAACGTTCATTTTGGGAACATGTGAAAGACCAGTATTGTATTCCAATTTAGCTTTTTTGATCTCCTGTAAAACCTTAGTTATATTTCTTGATAAAAATGAACTCTATCACTTTTTCTCATTGGTTTTATTTTTCGAAAAAGAAAACAATTGCAACAATTTCTTTACTATTTTTTATAATCTCAAAGAAAGTAGTGGTTGTGATCGCAGAAAAATAGTTATTGTTGAAAAATAAATGAATAAAAAATAGAGCTCTTTTTTGATTAAAAATTTTTATTCAATCCGACGTTCCGACAAACGAGGTAGTATAAATACCCATAATAATATTAATAAGTTAATGCAAAAATTTAAAGAAAAAATTTTAAGCAAAATTTTAGATTTTTTTTTTATTTTTAACCCGAGGCTAGTTTGAATTTTAATTGAAAAAAGTGTGAAGTTATAACCGAGTTTAAAGGGTTGGAGGATCCTCAAAAAACGCTTAATAATAATGAGCCCTGGGGCTTTAAACAAGGTTATGTTTAAACTCATTTAAAATTTTTAAAATAATAAAATTACATAATCAAGATAGATTTATTCTCTATAAAACTTACTATAAGTTTTGTGAAATTAATTGCTATTTTAAAAAGAAAAAAGCAAAGATCAATTATTTTCAGTAATTTTCCAAAAATAATTTGAAACTGAATTTTCAAAATTTATTTCTAGAAAAAATAATTTGTTATTAATCAAATGTTTAGTAAATATTATAGGCGATCATGAAAAATGAATCACTTGAGTCCAAATTTTTCATAATTACGGGGAGTAATCAGGTTTCGAAAACACCGAAAATAAAACTAAGGTTTATGGTTTAGGGAACCTTTTTTTTCTAGGATTATTTAACCCCAGAAATGACATGTTGTTTTTTGGTTAATTTTTGAGAAAAAATAATTTAAGATTTTATCTACAATCCTGAAAAAAACGATTTTTTACATTTTTCTCAAAAACTACTCGACATAATTGTAAATCCTTTCAAAGGTAATTTACAGTTATGAGAAATAAAATTATGAGAAAAAAAATCTGGGGTTAGTTTGCACCCCACATTGTGTCTAGGGTTAATTTAGGTCAACTTAACTTTTTTAGATTAACATAAATTAGATTATCTTTTTTTATGATGTATTTATTTACGGTTTCTATATAGAAAGACAAAACCTAATTTTGTCTCAGATTTTTTTACCATTAGTGTGAATGCCCATAGCATTTACAGTAATGGTATGTGTATTTATTTTAGGGTTGTTAAAATTCAAAAAAATTTAGTTTTGGAAAAAATTTTTTTTATCAAAATTAAATATTCAAAAACAAAATGTAAAAAAGTTATTTTGAATTCTAATTTTGAAATTGGAATTTTTCTTTTAAAAATTTCAAAACCATTTTACTTTAGAAATTGAATTTAAAACAAATCAAAACAAATTTTTCTCAATAATTATCTTCGTTAATAAAAATTTTATATGTAATTTGATTGATTTAGCAAGCCTCAATTCGTTTAGTTGTATATTTTTGTCAATATCGTTGTTTATTGTGAATATATAGATCTTAGACCTTTTGTTTATAATCTTTTTTTCATTAATTTAAGATAAAATAAACTTTATACGTAATTTTTTCGTAATTTATTGCTGAGATATTTAATTAAGTTCAAAAAAACAATTAAGTTTACATTAAATTCTTAAATTTTTGAATAAGAATTTAAAAAATTACAGTTTTGAATTTCGAATTTGGAAAAACAAATTTTTATTTCAAAAAACGTCTTAAGTTTTGTTTTAAATTATTCAAAAGGTTGATTTTGACAGGATACCTGAAAAAGGCACACCCCTAATA
>NTPY01000385.1:29862-53212 GCA_002922825.1 Brachionus calyciflorus
CTTTTTTAAACAAAACCATTTCTCAAAATTAAAATGAAAAATTTGGAAGAATTCCAAATTGTGTTTTGAAATTTAACAACCCTAATTTATTTCAAGTTAAACAACTAATGGTATTTATTTTTTTAAGTAAAAAAAATGCTTAAGTTTTACTTTAGGAGTTGTGATTAAAAGCAGATAATTTATAAAAGCATCTTTTATTTTATGTAATCTTAGTTAAACTAAGAAAATTTTTGAGACCAAAAGTAAGTGTAAAATTTGATTGAATTTTAAAAATTTTCGATTAAAATAGCAAATTTTTAAACTAATTTTCTTAATGTTTTTTTGAAATAAAGTTAAAAAAAATATTCTTAAAAAAAAAGTTTTTATATCATTTTTTAATTGTAACACATTTGTATCCATATTCTTGTGATCTTTTAATGTAAAATTTAAATTTATCATCATCTTTCTCTTTACTTTCTTTTACTTTTTCCACAATCTCTTCTTCTTCTAAATTTTCTTCTTTACCTTTGACCAATATTGTTTTGGAATTACAATTGTGAATTCTTTTCATTCTTCTTACGTAACCTAATAAATAGCACAATGCACATGTTAAACAAAAGATTAACAATATAAGAACGGCAATCACTATCCATAATATTATGAACCAATAACTGTTTGTATTTATGCATGATACTGAATTTGTATCATTCACAACTATTTTATCAAGACTAACTTTATTCTTAATTGTAAATGTCCAAAAATCTGAATCATTAATTGCCTTTGATTTAAGACCACATTCACCAATTCCTTTAGCAACGCCTGTATCAATTAAAATAAAATATGTTTCATTTTGGCTAAAATAATTATTCGTTACATTAAATTCAAGTGTAGAAAAATCTATTATATCAAAGCCTGATGAGTTAACTCTCAAAATTTCTTGATTATTCTTATCTAGATAAATATAAATAAATGATAAGTCTGTAGATTTTTCAATTAATTCATTTGATGAATTTATTTTAAATGTTGTAAAACTGCTAACATCTGGGTCTATTAAACCTGTTGGAAAGGGGTTTAGAAAAATCGGAAAGGGTCTTGTGCACGATACCGAAGTTGTATCGTCAAAAACTAATGTAGTAGGACTTTCTTTATTCTTAATTGTAAACGTCCAAAAATTTGAATCATTAATTGCCTTTGATTTAAGACCACATTCACCAATTCCTTTAGCTACGCCACTATCAAAAAGAATAAAATATGTTTCATTTTGAGTAAAATAATTATTCGTTACATTGAATTGAACTGTGGAGAAATCTATTATTTCGAAATCCGATGAGTTAAGTCTTAGAATTTCTTGGTTAGTTCCCTTGTTGTAAATATAAATATAGGATAAATCAGTCGGCATTTGAATCAATTCAGTTGATGATTTTATATTAAACGTTGTATAACTATTGACGTCTATATCAATAAGACCTGTTGGATACGGATTTGAAAAAACAGGAACTGATTGACTTACAAATAATTTAACACATCGTTGATCAGTTGTTAAACCCTCATCATTTACGCCTTGAAAACAGAACATATTTGTACCCATTTGACTTGGACTATTTGGTAGCCAACTAATATCTATATACCATAAAGTAGAATTATTATTGTAATTTTTAATTGTGCTTTTTTTCAAACCCTCTGGACCTAATGTAGTAATTTCCGTCAATGGTCTCAAACTATAAACTATAATTTTTCCATTATATGTTTGATTAAATTCGACACCAATACAAGAGTCTTCAGCAAACGTTAATTCATGGAAATAAATGTCATTGATATCACAGCTTTTGTTTACTACATTAATTAAGAATTGTATTGGAATACTGCTTAAGGGCGTTGTAGTTGAAATTTGATCGGAAAAATCTTCTATTTGAAATGCAGCTGCGTAATAACCTGTTCTATTTGGACGAAATGTTAACATACATTTTTCACTATCAAGTATAGCACCAGGTAGTTTTTCACAAATATCTCCACATTCATTTCCAGTCGCAAATCGACATTTAACTTTATCTCCGTCTTGATCAAAAACTGGAATTCTAAATGTTGAATTACAATTTAATTTCAGTTTCATTATTGGATTTGTCAAGCCAATTGGAGGAGTATTTATTTTATTAATATCGCTTCTTGTTGTAAGATTTATTTTGACTCTTAATTCCCAATTTTCACCACCGTATTGTAAATCTAACCAAGCTCTTCCAATATAGTTTGCCTCTGTATAGAATTGAGAACTCGATAGTGTTATTAATTCACTACGTTTTCCAGTTGACCAGTTGTTTGAAGTACTATAACCATCACAATATATTTTTGAAGGGACTTTATAATTATTTGGAGCACAGCTTACGTTACAAGCTATATTAGTATTTTCACCAATCAAGAATCTACTATTAATTCTTGAATCATCGCATCTGTAATCAACTGATCCAACAACGGCACTTCTCCAATAAAATCTATAATCTAACGAAACACTTATTGAACCATTAGGAAATGTATTTACAACTTTCCAATTAATTGAACCACCATAAAAGTGAGTACAATGAATCAGTCCAATCAAATTAACCGTGAAAATAAATAAAATAAATTTCATTTTTTAATAAGGTTCTTGTGATTTTAAAAAATTTTTTTTTTTTCAAAGAAAAAAAAGATAAAAACATTTAATTTCGCATTAATTAATTTTGAAAGTTTTTAAATATTTACATCATTTGAATAGGGACAATAGGAATGTTTACTATTAAACTTATTGTTCTTTAATTTGAAATTTTGAATGTTTTTGATAAATAAAAATTTTGAATTTTAATAAGCTTTTAATAATAATATTATTTTATTTACTTTGGCTCAAAGCAATAAAGTGAAATTGAAATTCGTTTTAATTAATCTAGATCTGGTAACTATTTGATAATAATCAACAAAGACAGAGTTCACTTGATGCTAATCAGGTATTAAAATATTGAAATTTTCTATCAAGGTTTCTTAAATAAACAAAAAGAAATTATATAATATAAGTTAAAATGTTCTTAAAGCCTCTAAAACAAGAAAACCCGTAAACCGAGCTACTTTTTAATCAATAAAAGTTTTAATAAAAATTAATTCTTTTGACTCGCAAATAATTTCAAATGAAATACACCTATGACTTTTTTGAAAATTTATTGTCTCAATCATTCCAAACTCAAAAAAAAAACAGTTTTTCTTGATATTTAGGGTTTGATAAAACAAATAAATTTTTCAATATATTTTAACCAACTAAATAAATTTTTAAAGAGTTTTCGTATAAAAAATAGGAACCGTTCGGGTCTAAAATTTAAAATTCTTTAACATTCTAAGAAAATTCTCTATTAAAATTATCCATACCATAAAACCTTGCTTGACGAATGAAAATTGGAAAAAAATTAATTTTTTTTTAAATGCCATAACAAGATATTTAATTAATTTTTCTAAAGAATCATTTGTCAAGCGATTTTTAGTCGCTTAAAAACGGGACCACTACTTTTCATAACTAATTTTTCAATGAAAATTTTTTAGTTTTCTAATTTAAAAAAATGACTATTCTTTTTATCAGATGATACTTAAAAATCCTATAAAAAAAGAGATTATTTTATTATCCTATCAGTTAAAGAATAATAAAATAAAACCAAGTCCTTTACTGATTGAATTAAAATAATATAATCTTTTTTATAATTAAATCTTGTCTACATTTATAAATACCAAAATGTGTTAAAAAAATCTGTTTGCTCGAAAATTAAAATAATTAATGTTCTGTGCACAAAATTTTATTAAATATCCCTAAAATTGGAAAACAAGGATACCTTAAAACTAAAAAGGAAAGTATATAAGTGTAGGGGTCGTATCTAAGTTTTTTTCACAGAATTGAAATTTAAAATAAAAAAAATATTTGTATAAGACTAAATTTAGAGATATCCCAAGGTGTATTACTTTAAAAAGTGATTTTTTGCGAATTTCAGATTTTAAGAAAATAAAAAAACCAAAAGCTATGTACCATTAGAAAGAGCTTAAAAAGACGAATTTTTTGAGATGTTATCTAGCTCTATTGAAGTCTTATTTTTGGAATTACGACCGGGTGTGTGTTTTAGTAAAAAATTAGGGGTGTGCTTTTTCAGGTATCCGAAAACAATCACGAAATTTTTTAAATATTTACCGTACGGTAATAATTTTATGTTTTTTAAATATTAACTTTTCACGATATTTTAACGAACGTTTAATTACACTTACTGAATAAATAGTTTTGCGCGGCAATACCTAATTCACAGTGGTTGAGACTATGAGTGTAGCAACTAAACCGGTTTCGTCCTTTTTAGTACTCATCAGTAGAGCTTACCACTTAAACCTGAAATTCAAAAAAAAAATAGTATTCTGGTATTTAGAATAAACTCATTTGATATAAAATCCGAATTTTAGAATTAAACACACAATGTAGTTTTAACTGGATAATTCGGCGCTGAGAGAATTTAATTTGGTGTATGAGACAAAAAAGCTGAAAATGTTTGATTAGATTCCGATTCCGATGACTGTGTTGATGATGATCAAGTTGACGATGTTGTTGGTGTAGATGACTGGAGAGAATATCAAATGAATTTTTGAGTTTATAAATACCAGAATATTATTTTTTTTAGCCGTAATTTAATTTTTCTACCATTAAAACCGACATTTCAGGTTTATGTGCATGGTCAAAAAGTTATGGCCATTATAGCATGGAATAGATCAATATTTTACATTACAAAAATTTTTTCCTATTTAAAGATTTTTTTATTATTCAACAAATATACAAAATTATTAAATTAATATATGAAATAAAAAGAATTTAAGTCCATAAATCAACAAATTGTAAATTTAAAAAAATCATAGTTTTTTTATTTATATTCATGATATTTTTTGCTTTGACCAAAACATTTTTCAACTGGATACTTTTGCTTGTTATGTTCTATCTTTGCTTCGACCGCTTTAGGCAAATCTACCTTACAAGCTTGAGACAAACGGATCAAGTAAATAAACACATCACTTAATTCTTGTTCTAAATGCTCACGTTCTTTTTCATTAAAACTTGAACCTAATCCAACTGGGACTTCTCCTTTCCATTGACTAACAAAGAGAATATATTTTAAAAAATTTTGAAAAAAAAAAATTTTTTTTTAAATTCTTTTACAATATTTCTGATAGCTCTCCAACTTCGCCGACTAGAGCGAGTAATAAATTTCTTGGTGTATGATACTGTTGCCAATTTCTTTGCTTACAAAAATCTAATAATTCCTCACTTAAATTTTCTAAAGTTGGTTGAGAAGAAAATTTGAATTCAAAATTAGTTTCAGCTTCTGAGAGTCCAGAATCTTTTTTTATGCCGTTCGTAACTTGATCCAAAATATTCTCTTTATTTGAACACATTTTAAAAACTAATTGAAACTGAACTTTTTAAAATTCAAAAATAAAATAAGAACTAAAGGACTTTTTTCTTGCAAAGACAAAAACTCGAATTTTTTTTCAAATTTAAAAAATTGCAAATTTCAAAAATTTCTTAACTTAAAGTGGTCTCTAAGCAACAGGACATTTTAAATGTCTAAAAGAAAAAAAATTTTTTTTTCGTTCAATATATTGAATTTTTGAAATTTGTTCTATTTGAAATATTTTCTTAATTTATCGAAATTTTTATTTACAAAAAAAATGGTCTTGCCAACCTTGCCGAGTTATCTCGAATTAAAACGAGTTAATTTCAATCAGGATTTCTTGAGGAATAAACACCATGTTGAAGCTGATCAATTCGAAAAGAGAACAAATGCTATAAAATATTTTCAAAAGGCGAATTCGGAGGTTAAGCTTTACGATTCGCTTACATCTGATCGTTCATTTAACCAAAGTATGTATGCCTATTCACGTCAAATGGAGGAGTCTGAGGAGAGTAAACAAAAAAAAAAGGAATTGATGCTTCAAAGAAAAGAAAAGCTTAAAAAATTTTTATCAGATGAAGAAAAAAATTTTCAAATTGAGCTCAAAAATCTTCGAATAAACGGTATAAACAACTCAAACTCTCTAAGTTCTCTTAAATTAAAAGCCGAAGCTTTGAAATCGGCACGCGAAAATGAACGTCGTAAATTAGCCGAGGAAAAATTGTACGAAAATTGGCGTCAAAATAATCCTGAATTGAGAGAACTTGAATCCAAGCAACTTCAAAAACATGTTGTAAATACATGGAGTGATCAGATTGATGAAAAAAAAGCCAATGAATTAATTGAAGAAAATGAAAAACAAGAATATTTGAAATATTTAGAATTGGAGCGTCAAAAAGCCGAAGATTTGGACTTGGAATTAAAGAGGCTTAAATTAAATAGAGAAATTGAGCTCAAAGAAATTTTAAAACAACAAATGATTGAGTTGAAACAACGCGAGGCTGAGTCCGATGTACTCAATCGTGAAGAATATGAATTAACACAAGATAGAGTTAGATTATTGAGTATTCAAGAGGAAAGAATTCGCTTGGCTGATAAAAATAATCGACAAGATTATGGTAGACAACTACTTCGACAACATAAGGCTAAATTGAGACAAAGGGCTAAAGAAATTCAAGAGGAATTAGAGTTTGATCTTAAAGTTCTAATGTTAATTAATCAATCCGAAGATCAAGAATTAAGATTAAAATCAGCTAGGCGCTTACAAGCTAAAGCCGATGCTGAAAATATGATTAAGGTTCTTAATGAACAATTGCGCCTAGAAAAAGAAAAAGAAGCTGAATTGGACGCCATGTTCCAAGACGAGGCACAACGCGAATGGGATAAAAAGAATATAGAATGGAAAAAAGAGAGCTTGGCTCGTGAGGCACTCATGAAACAAGTTCTAGAAGAGCGTCAACGACAAATTGAAGAAAAATTCCAAGTATTAAATGAGAAAAAAATAGATTCTTTAAAAAAACGTGAAGAACTTTTGAGAGATATGGAAAAAACACAAGAGCTTGTCAAGAGGGAAAAAGAGAAGCAAGAAAGAGAGAAATTGAAAAGACGTATGGACTTAGAGAGACAAATGACATCTAGAAACGAGCAATATTTTCAAGAGAATATAGTCGAGGATGTAAATACACATGAACAAGAGCAAATAAGCGCTGAAATGTATCAAAAATTCTTAGATGAAGAAAAATCAAAAAAAATTGAAAGCAAATTTGAGCCTAAAGTAATTTTTTTTAATTTCTATTTAAATTATCAAATTTTTATTTTATCTTTTTTAAAGTCTTTTGGCCGCAAGAAAGTCGTTTGGACTTGAAGAAAACAGATTTTAAATCAAATCGAATTTTTAATTGTTAGCTAATTTTTCTTTAAGACCCTTTATTCGTTTTTTTTTTTAATTTTTTTGATATCAAATTTTCAAAATTTTTCGATTAATGAATCGAGTTCATTTTCATGATTTCACAAAAATTTTAATAAACCTTATGAAAAAAATTTTCATTTTTTTGTTTTAAAATAAAAGTCAAAATTTCAGTAAACACCAAGTTTTTCATTCAAGAGGGTGTTTTGACATACAGTGTTGCTGCCCCTCTACTGTGTTTAAGTGAAATCGTGTAAAATTACGTAAAAACACAGGAGCGTAGTAAGTAGTTCAATCTTGCTCTTTTATTGATTGTTATCAATACAATCGTTTAATCTTGGATTTTTATTAGTGTTGCAGCGATTATGGATTTTTTATGATCGCCGATCTTCGATTTTTTTTTACCTTAGCTCGATTAATCGACGATTTTATCGCCCAAAAATCGAAACTTTAATTCTTGAACTCATGATTGACCTATATTTTTTTAAAACTTCAAATAATTCGGTTTATTGTTTTCTTTATTTATAATATTTTAGCATTTAAAAAATTAAATGAAATTTTTAGGAAATATTTTTTCAAGTTTAATAACAGCAGAAAATAGCGCCAAAATTTCTAAATTTTAAAATTTGAGTTAAGCTAAATTGATCGCGATATTGGACTTTGTGATCGAATCATTTCGATTTTAAAAACCGCGATCGATTAATCGCGATTATCGCTGCATCACTAATTGTTATTCAGACATTTTTCAAAATGTGTTCAAAATTCAGTACACTTTATTTTTAAAATTTAACAAAACCAAAAGTTTAAAACCAGAGACAACATAAAATGCGTTTTTATAATGTCCAAAAATGCGAAAAAAATGCGATCAAAAGTGCGAACAAAAATGCGAAAGTTCTGAAAAAAATTTCAATTTTTCAATTATTTATACATTCAATATACAGTGCTGATTTGATGGGTGTGCCTAACAAACGCACATACAAAAATTTTCAACGCACAATCAAAAATTTTTAGCAAACACGAATTTTATTCTAACAGACATCAACTGAACAACTCACATAAAACTTTTTAAAATACAAAATTTAACAATTCCAACGCACATAAGAGTTTATTTTAAAAACTGTTTAACAAACATTTTTTTCATTTCAACATACATATTTAATTCATATATGTCAATAAATCCCAGGACTAAAATCGTAAAAAACTACGCTGAGAAGCGTTAATATACTTGACATTAGAGTTCTAACACGAATTTTAGCAAGGACTCGCTCATTTGGTAAATATACTAGATATTGAGTTGGATCCTCAATATTTTTTACAAGATGTCTGGTAAGCATCATATAATGCTATCTCTAAAATATTTGTTGATTTAAAAGTATTGATCTGCTACTTTCATTTTGTTGATATTTTATTGAGATTAGCTCGATAGTACTCAATGATGAACAATAATTTTAATACAATCAAATATCCGAATTCAAAAGCTAAAATGGCTGGTAAAAGCTTAGCTAAAAAAAGCTTTTTCAAAAAATAGAAAATAACTCATATAAATTTATAAAGTGTCCAGAAAGTTATTTAAATATCAAGGAACAAGCCTTTAATTGCAATTTTTTTATTTTCTTATCAATTGACTAAATTAAATATTCAATTAAAAATTTCTAAAAAAAATTTTTTATAAAATTTTAATCTATTTAGCGCACAAATTTGTGCGTTTTTAATATGTGCGCTGAAATTGTGCGTTAATAAGTTTTTGTTTGTTAAAAAATATCTTATGTTTGCTGAAAATTTCTGTTTGTGCGTTAAAAAAAAATTATGTTCGTTTAATAATTTTACGTAATATTCAGTAAATTTACCTTTTCTACAAAGTATTTTTACGTAAAATTACCTAAAATCCAAGTATCAAATCAGCACTGTATATTCGTTGAGTACGTTTTAAATTTATTTTTAATTTGTTTAAAAATCTTCACAAAATTCTGTTTTTTAAAAGTTTGATTGGAATACCTATTTTATATTCCATTAAATCTTGAATTTAGACATTTAAATGGAAGATATCGTAAAAAAAGATTTTTTTATACTCAAAAGGATTCAAAAATACACAAACATATACGATCGTATAGATGAACAAAGAAGTGTGCACCTTAACAAAAATTGAGTATTTTCAAAATTCAAGATAAATGCGAAAAGTGCGGTAAAATGCGTACGTATTTTCTTGTTGTCTCTGTTTATAGTGTTGAGAATCGTTTAAACCGAATGATGAAATTTTTAAGATCAAAAAAATTTAAACCATTTTTGTCCAAATTTTTGGTTGACAATTTGTTCAATTTAATTGGAATATTTGCGATATTCGGGTAAATAAGAGTTGAAATAAGAGTTAACTTTAAAAGAAAACTTTTAAAAATTCTCATCTGAATAAATTGGAAATAGAAAATAATAAATGAAAAAAAGATTATAATTTTTATTAATTTTTTTAAGAGAAAAAAAACTAAAAATTACTCTAATTTTAAACATTTCTAATAAAATTTGAAAAAAGAGACTAACAAATTATAAGTAATTTTACGTTAATATTCGTAAGAAAGTATAAGTGTATTTAATTTTTTAAGTATTTTTTATTACGTAAAGCGTTTTTGATAATTAATTCATTCGGTTCAACAATTTTATCTAAATATTTTTCGAATCTATCTTTTGAATCATCATTTAATTTTATTTTTATTCTATCAAAAAAAATCGATTTTCTTCTGATAGATTTGAAACTTGTTTCCAACATTTCTAAAAACTCAACTTGTGTCTTAATATTATGTAAATGGGCGCGATTTAAAATTTCATTTGTATCTTTAATAGCAAAAGAAACAAGCATATTATTTACTGCAATCGCTAGAACGATTAAGAATAATACCATGATAAAGTATCGTATATCTTTGTCAGTTCCTGTTTTTAAATCAGTAAACGAGAAATCACCGGCCATCAAAAAAAAAATTCTTACGATCCATGCCTGTTTGTAGTCAAAATCTGAATTTGTAAATAGAACATAGAATGCAACACTAAATCCAATAAGATATATAGATATTGTAAACAAAAACTTGATTATTGTAAGTGTAACCTGCATTAGAGCTGTGGAATAAATTCCTAATTTATGAACTCTCTTTGAATATAGGCCTAATGCAAAATAGCTAAACAAAATTGCAATAGAACCAATCTGTAGCCTCAGTTCAAGGTCTAAAGTTGGTACAGCTGAGGCAGCTGATGCTCCAAAAGAAATTATCTGAATTAAATTTTCAAATGACAAATATTTTGTCCGAAATTTACATAATTGAAACAATTCTATTAACAAAAATATAACAGACATAAGAAAGATCAAAATTTCAGTTCTTAATAAAGCTTTTTTTTTATCTCTTACATCAACAAGAAATCCAGTAAGTACGAAAACGTAAAAAAAATGTATAACTAATCCACTATAGTAAAAAAAATTTGACCACTTATTCCATCTTAAATTCATGTAAATTTTTACCATCGGATGTTCTAAAAGGTGTTCGCAATCATTTTTAATCATAATACCTAAGGTATTATCAGACGAAATTTTCGTTCGTAAATCTGGATATTTTTTTAATAAACAGCGTCTATCTAATAAAGTGAAATTCATATCATATTCGATTTTTTCAGGTTTAAGATCAAGAAATCTATCCAGGCACATTTCAGCTATCCTTGGCATTTTCGAAATTAATTTCCAAAATGTTAATGGCATTTTATCACTATCGTTTTTTTCGGCAAATTTCAAAATATTTTCAAGTTCATTCAAATCAGCATATTCAACTATTAATTTCGCACTTTCTTCATCATTACATTTTATGGCCCAATCAAGTATATTATAATTGTACTCTGTCGTTTTGTATTTTTCTTCAGTATTTTTTAATGTGTTGGGGTTCTCTTCAGCAACATTATTTTCTAATTTGATTGAAATAGGTTTATTTCCAATTGTTATGTCTTCAGTTTTATTTAATTGCGATAGAATTCCGTTTCTTCCTGATATATCTGTTATAATATATTGATCTTTAAAAAACTTAGAATCGAATATTTCTTTATTTGAGTGCTTTTTCAAAAGAAACTCAACAACAACAGTTTGGTGAGATTCAATCGCTAAAAAAAGAGAATTTGTGATTGACATGCTTTCTATTTCTTCTATTGTGTATATCTCAAAGGTTTTTTCTAACATTTTTAAATTACCTTTTTTGCACAAAATTTCAAAGAAAGTTTCATTCTTAAAATTTGTGTGATTCAAAAAAGGTTTTAATGTTAAAATCAATTCGATAATATTGTTTGTTGCATATTCAGCAGCAAAATGAGCAGCATTTTGTTTTTTTAACATTTGTTTAATGCATCCAGCATTTTTGACGTAATTATTTATAATTTTAATCATTTCCAAGTTGTTATTTTTAATTGCTACATTAAGTGGAATAAGACCATCATTAGAATCTTCCTTAAACAGATACGACAAAAGTTTAGGATGTGGACTTGATAAGAAAATAATTTCAAAGCATTGAATACTATTATATTTGGCACAATTGTAAACAAATTTAAATTCATTTTCCTCTTTAAAATTTTTTATCTTTAGATTTTGTAGGACTTGGACTATCAATTGGCTATTATCGTTTTTAATGCAATTGATGATTACATTAAAATAATTTTCTTCAATTACTTTAAAATCTATGCCCAAAAGTAGTATTTTCTCTGCAAGGATATGATTTTCACGTGAAAATGCTAACTCTAATGGTAAGGAACGACAGAATAAGAATTTTAAAAAATTTCGTAAAGTACCATTCCCGATTTCATGCTGATCCTCAAGAAAAAAAAGTGCATGATCTAATAAAATTTCAAAAAAATTACGAAAATCATTTTTTTCGTAATCATCAAAATTATTATTAGAATTGATAGCCTGCAAAATTTCATTCAGGACAGATAAGCTGATATGATTAAATGCTTTATTCAATGATGAATTATTATCAATTTTCATTTCAAATTCTGTTTTTAATTGTTTATATATTGTATTAAAGATTGTATAAAGATTCATTTTAAAACATTTTTGAAGGTATGTCGGTATTCTTTTTTTTTCAATATCATTTTCATAAACACTTAGCTTTTTTACTATATCTAGTATTTCTTCGTCGTAATATGAAGCGGAATTTATATTTTCCAAAAAGCAATCAATCGGATACTGTCCTTTTTTATTAAGTTCATTTTTTAAATCAACTAAATTTTCACTAAAAATAAAGCGAATTGTTTCGGTGTCACCATTTAAACATGCAAGATGGAGAATAGTGCTGTTGTTTTCATCTTTTTCTTTTTCATTAAGTATACTTAAAAAATTTTCATATGAAATAAGCTTTTTTAATGCTTGTAAAATTTTGAAGCGACCAAATTTACAAGCTGTAAAAATCAGTGAATTTGTTTTTGTTTCTTTGTTAAAATTGATAAATTTTGTAAAGTTTTCATTCAATAGATCATTAATAATATCGGAATTTTTTTCACTGTGTTTCTCTTCAATCTTTTCAGCTAGCCATTCATAAAATAAAAGAAGAAACTTTAAGTTTCCATGTTCAACAGATTTATGAAGAACCAACTTTTTTTTTATTGTATCAAAATCAATTTCCTTTTCGATATCAGATATAGATTTATTTAACAAATATTTTATAATTTTAGTTTCTATATTTTCAGTCCTATAATCAATATCGTTCTCATAGCCATTTAAATCTTTATTATAAATATCTTCATCGGCCTTATGATCTTCATAATATTCCGAAAATTCATTCGTATGTTTTAAAATCACTTTGCTTTTTGGAGTGGATAAGTTTTCGTTACCATTTTCTTCTTTTATTGGAGCATCTTTAATAAATACAGTATTTTTTTTGTAATTAATTGCAGTATATGTTAATACATAGTGTCCATAATTCTTTAAAACATAAATTGAACCTGTTAATGAAATTTGATTAAATAGTTTTTAAAAAAGTATAAAATCTAGCAAAAGAGCGAATTTAAGAAATCGCCCGAAAATATGACAACAAACAGTAGGGCTGCACACTTTACTTTACTTTCATTTAATTTACCAAGTAAAGTAAACAATCTTATTTACTAATTTTCTTATAATTTTTAATATCTATCACAATTTAGATAATCATCAAAAATACTTTTTTATATAAATTGAGATTTTTTATTTTCATTTGCTGTTAAATTTACCCTAAAAAACTATTCGGATAAATGAAATTGATCTTTATTGGATTAAAGATTAGAAAAACAGAGAATTTTACAAAAATAGCTTTTTTTCTTTAGATTTTATTTGGACTATCGAAGTTTGGTTTAACAAGGATTGACTGTACCGTATCCGTTTATAGATCGATCGAATCATTTTATAAAATTTCTTTTAAATATTGAGAAGAAAATAGCTTCAAAATTTGAACATTAATTTGAGATAAAGGTTTAAAAAATCTTAAAGGCAAACATATATTATCATTTGGGTGAATCATATTAATGAATAAGATAATTTAACTCAAAAATCGTAGCCTTGTAAGTAAAAAACAAAGCTTTTTTCTTTTTTTTTATGTAGATTTCAATAAAAGAATACTGGGCAATTTGGAAAAAAATCCAAATTTTTAATTTTATGATATTTTTTTAAAGATCTCGACGAGCTGAATCCAAAAATGTAAAAAATATTGAAATCGGACCGTTCTTTCAAAAGTTATATGAACTTAAAGTCTAAATGGACTTATTACTAAAATGAAAATAATATTGGTTAAATTGAGTAACTTGGACCTTAATTTTAATTTTTTTTCAAATTTACTTAAAAAATTTTATTCTTATTTTACTATCAAAAGTAAATTTTCGATTAGTAAATTTTTACTTTACTTAGCTTACTTAAAAAAGAAAATTTGGTAAGTTAAGTTTAATTTACCATTTACTAGTAAAGTGAAATAAATCGGTAATCCTAAAAAGCAGATCTCATCAAAATCGAGAAAAATTAAGCTTAGGTTTTCAGCCACAGACCTTGCAGAGCTTTTTCACTGCTTCGAAAGGTTAAACTGGTACTGTTCTTCGCTTCACTAATAAAGTCTTACCGAAAAACGCTTACCATAATCATTTAATATGCTCAGCGCTTCCAATGATTTAATTTCCAAAGCAAATTCAAAAATTTTGATTTTCGCATCAATTGAAAAGTTTGTTAAACCTTTAAAAATTAATTGTATTAATTGTAGATTTTTTCTTAAGATATTTAAAAATCTAAAAAATATTACTAAAATCTTCTAATTTTAAAATAAATAACAAATGTTCTTTATTAAAATATGCGCATTCTGGATGAGTTTCTTTCGGAATATTTTTATTTATCAATATCAGTTGATACAATTTAACTTTGGCTTCTGTGCACCATTTATCTAGTGAAGTCGGTTGCATTAAAATAAAATTTTTCGTCTTTTTTAAATCTTCATTTATGTGTTGCTGAATTAATAGAAAGAAGAATTTAATAAAAATTAAGAAATTTAAATCTTAGTTTTCTTCATGAAATTTAGTAAGATTGTACTTTGTATTGTAATACTATTTTGATAGAAATAAGTCAAATATAAAATTTTTTCAAAGCAGATCATTATTGTATCGGTAAAGAAAGCTGTAGAAGCCTAAAAACCTTATCCGATGATTATAATAATGAGCAGACAAAAATGCGGTTTTTTAGGATTTGAATTTTTAACTGAGTTCAAAAGAAATACGGTAACTCGTTATTCCGGCTAATAAAAAAATTAGTTTCAGATACAAATTTTTTTTCCAAATACTTTTTCTTTTAAAATAAACATTAAATGCTTTTTAATAAATTAATTCTTGAACTTTTTTAATGGTGTGCAAAATTGTAGGAAATTATTTTTTTCAATTTTATAAATCTAGTAAGGTTTTTGCCTTTTTTCTTTTTTAATATTTTTTTGTTGTGAAAAACTTAAAATTTATAAGATTTATTAAAAAAATTTCTATCAAAAAATGCCTGCTAAGTTAAAAGCAAAGGGAATGTAATGAACCCTAACCGAAAACAATTTGTTGTACAACGTCAAAAGAAATGCTTTCTTAACAGATTTCTGTTTGGTTTTTCAATTTCAGATTTTTATTCTAAAATATGACCTCTTTGGCAAAATTTTTGTTCCGGGAGCCATATATAAAAAAAGCGTTTTCATAATCTTCAAAAAATGCTTTCTCTTTTATGCTAAATTTTTTAATTATTTCTCTTTTATTAGACAGTACCATATTTACTGTATATTAAGAATTTACTACTATTAATTCTTCTAATCGACTGATTTTTTTTCAAAAAATTTAAATATAAGATTCTACAAACTCCATTGAAAAATGATTCGAGTCAAGATTAAATAAGTGGTTCTATATCTCCAATTAAAAAAAATCGAATTTTTCTTAATTACGGGTAAATATTGTAAAATAGTTGTAAATAAAGTTTTTAACTTAAATAGTATCAAATTTTTTCAATCGTACTAAATTTAATGGAACCGCTTAAATTACTGTTGAATAATTATCGATGATTGAAATTAATTTCTTGTAATTGTCAGAAAGTTCTTCCTTGAAAGGAACTGTTCCAACCTTATGTTTTAAAAAAAAATTTTAATTTTGGATATCTTTTAAATCCTCTTTTAAGAAATAAACTTATTACTCTTTTTTTTCTTAAACTAAACATTTTATTCAAAAATTTAAAACTGAAATTCTAAAATTTCCTAATATCTAGAATTTCAAAGTTTTTTTCAAATTTTTATACTCTGTTTTCACTATGACAACCTTTTGGGTGTTAGTTTATTTTTTTAGGATATTGGGAATATTAATTAAAAAGGAACCCAGTTTACATTAATTGTAACTATTTGCTTAATAAAATCCTTTTAGTTAAAAAAATCGATGAAGCCATGAATTTTAATTTTCCATGGTAACAATTAGTTTTTTTTTTAATATCCTTTGATAGGATTAACTACTGATAATTTATCGAAACACTTCGAAAAGTTAGCATTACCAAAGAAATTGATTTTCTTAAAAAATTTAAAAATATTCAAAAAATTAATAATTTATTTACATCTTCAAATAAATTTTAAATTTAAGTTTGAAAAAATTTTTTGTTTTCGAATGATAAATTAATTATTTTAAACAGAAGGTAAATAGAGGATCCCTCCTTTCCTTACCTTTCTTACGATTTTACTGTTTTTTAAATTAATCCAATCCAAATAAATCCAATCTTTTTTGTCCAGAGTCGAAAAAGAAAAAGTGATAATTAAGTAAATTTGTCGATTTCAAAGAATACAGAGACTTATCAAATAAAATTGGTCTTTTCGTATTAAAAAATGCCATTTAGAATTAGAAAATTCTCCAATAAATACAGTGGTGTTCTGTTCTGAAATTATTTTACATTTTTTTACGATTATTTACTTAATTTTACAATTTTTTACCAAAATTTACTAAATTTTACGTAAGTTTACGTAAAAAGAGGTAAAAAATGGTAAATTTTTTCCATTCGAATTTCTTTAAAATGAATTTTTAAAAATAGGAAAATATTCGAAAATTTTGAAATTTTTTGGCCCTTTTTGATTTGAAGTAAATTTACTTAAAAAAAGGTAAAATTAGGTAAAATACAAAAATCAGAACACCACTGTAAAAGCCAATTTTGGCTTTTATAATTCGGAGAATTAAAAAAAGTTGCTATAACATGATAACGATAGGAATTATTTCATATAGAATAAATGCCAAATTACGGTATTATTCTTAGAGTACTTTTGTATTTGCGGTTTCGTACCAAAAAAAATTAAATCAATTTTCATTTTTAAATTAAAAAATTAATCGGGTATTCAGGTTTCGGTTTGGGAGAGATAACCTGAAAATATCGAGTATTCAGATTTGGTTCGGGTAGGTATACCCAAACCTGGAAAATTTCCGGGTTCCATTCTCTGTTTCCATGTAACAAAAACCTTATATATTTACTGACTCGTAAAAAATTGATACCTATAAAGATTTGGTAACATCAATGTCTAAAATTGTATAATTTTAAAGTAAAGAATGGGTTTTATAATTCATACCTCTATTTTAAGATCAATATACAGTCGTGGGGATTAATTTGTAACGTGACGTCATCTGACGTCAGATTTTTATCGTTATTTGACGTCATATAACGTCATCTGACCTCATATGACGGGATTTATAGCTGTTTTTATATGACGCGATATGACGGCTGACCAGATGACGTCAGTTTATATAGGTTTTTTGACGGTCAGATAACGTCATATGGCGTCATATACCGTCATATGACGTCACGTTACAAATTAATCCCCACCACTGTAGCAAAGGCTAATTTTGGCTTATTTTCTAGCATTTTTTACTTTTATTCCAGAACTATTCCTGAATTAAAAAAATTTATTTTTTTTTAATTTCTTTTAATTTTATTCTGAAAATCTATAATTAAAGTAAAAAATGCTAGAAAATAAGCCAAAATTAGCCTTTATTAATTGGAATATATGTGAATTTTGTCGGAATTCTATAAAAAATTAAAAAAAAATGATATAACATGCTATCGATGGGAACTATTTTAATAGAATTCCGGTTAAATTTCAGGTTTATTCTTAGAATGATAGGCAAGGGTTTACGGTATTTTTTTATTAAAAAAAATTTTTATCATATAAGATGATTTCCAAAGGACTTAAAAAAATCGGTAATAGTAAAAATCTAATTATTCCAAATTATCAGCAAATAAAGTTCACCTTAGTTTTTTGCATCATATTGTACAACTCGTGCTCCATTCATTTTTGCTGGAGTACGGGTACAACGTTAATTCGGGAGCACTGTAGTATTTTATTTTTTTGTCACACTAAAAGTAATAAAAAAGACACATATAACTTTTTATTTACTGTGTAGAATTGACTTTAATAATGTTGCTTTTTAAATCTTTAAAATTTATTAATGTAATAATATGATTTTATAAAATATCTAGCAAGTCAGACGACAAGAGTCACATGGTCACTTAGCAGACAAGACCTAATCATGATAATTCAAATATCATAATACCAGTTTGTTTAAAACAAAAGACAAATATCAGGTCTTAATTATAAATTTTTTTATTTCACAATTAAGGAGTAAGTACACATATTGAAATAATTTTGATTTCAACATAAATATCCATTACTTATATATATTAAATTTAAAAAAATAGTTTGAAACTTTTTTTTAAAAATTTTAAGGAAGTTACACCTAATTTTTTTTACTGAAAATGGCATCGGACCATTCGCCGGAATCATCACCGGATCGTCACAAATCAAAAAAACATAAATCATCTAGTAAAAAAGACAAACGTTCTCGTTCTAGAGATCGAGATCGCCACCGTCGCTCTAGAAGTCGTAGTCATGATAAAAAATCCAAGCGACGTCACCGATCAAGAAGCAAAGAAAAAGATAGTAAACGTCACAAAAGCCGTGAGCCAACACCGCCTGAAAATTTATCAAATGCAACCACAGCTCTAAAAACAGTAATTACTAAAATAGCACCTAAAGTCGGCATTGACGTCAAGGACATTACCGAAATAATAAAAGCACCAGCCAAACAAAAACTATCTGAAATCACTGAAAAATATAGACCACATGAAAAACCACTACCATCAAATCTAATACCTATTAGTACAAGTACAGCTCAAGTACTTGCCGCTAGAGCCGCTGCGATTGCTGCTGCTCAAAGTATAAATTCTCAAATATTAAACCCAGATGGGTTTACACACACCGAACCACAGACAACTAAGTCGAAAAAAAGCGATCAGGAAATTCTAGCCGAAAAAGAGGCTGAACAAAAACGTTTAGAAGAAGAGATGCGAAAGCGCAAAGAGCGTATTGAAAAATGGCGTAATGAAAAAAAAGCCAAAGACGATCAAAATCAAATACCAATAACAAATCAACCAATAAAACAAGAAGCCATTCAAATACAACCACCATCAAAACCAAAGTCATGGAATTTAGAAGACGAAGATGACGATGAAGAAGAAGAAAAACCAATTGAGGTTAAAGTAGAAATTAAACCCGAGATACAAGAAGATGAAGAAGATCCATTGGACGCCTACATGAAAGAAATAAGCTCTAAGCCAGCACGTTTTAAAAAAGATATAGAGAAGACAGTTGAGAAGAGTGATTCAATAAAAAAAAAAGTAACTATCATGATGGGTGTAGCTAAGAAAAAAGTCACTACTGATAAAGGTCTCATAATGGAACAAGATATAGACGGTCTCGAATATGAATCCGAAGAAGAGGGTACTTTAACAAGTACAATGGAGGACATCACACATGAAGGTGTACCTAAGACTAAAACAAAATCCGAAATGGTCTCAACAGATCATTCGAAAATTTACTATAGACCATTTAGAAAAAATTTCTATTTAGAAGTGCCTGAGATTTCTCGAATGACCTTAGAGGAAGTAGAAGAATATAGAGAGGAATTAGAGGGTATTAAAATTAAGGGTAAAAATTGTCCTAAACCAATTAAACTATGGGCTCAATGTGGTGTTAGTTTAAAAGTAATGGAATGTTTGAAAAAAAATGGTTTTGAAAAGCCAACACCAATTCAAGCTCAAGGTGTTCCTATAATTATGTCTGGTAGGGATATGATTGGAATTGCTAAAACTGGTAGTGGTAAAACTCTGGCATTTTTGTTACCAATGTTCCGGCATATTTTAGATCAACCCCCATTGGAAGTCGATGATGGACCAATTGCGATTATAATGACACCAACAAGGGAATTAGCCATGCAAATAGCTAAGGAGTGTCGTAAGTTTACACGGCATTTAAATTTAAATGTCGCTGCTGTTTATGGTGGTTCGAGTATTTCGGAACAAATAGCCGAATTAAAACGAGGTACTGAGATTATAGTATGTACACCAGGTCGAATGATAGACATGTTAGCGGCTAATAATGGTCGAGTTACTAATTTGAGACGGGCTACTTATGTTGTTTTGGATGAAGCTGATAGAATGTTTGACATGGGTTTTGAGCCTCAGGTTAATAAAATTTTGGATAATATTCGTCCTGATCGACAAACTGTAATGTTTAGTGCGACATTTCCGAAAAAAATGGAGGATTTAGCGCGTAAGGCCTTGCATAAACCAATTGAAGTTGCCATTGGTGGTCGGAGTGTCGTGTGTAAAGACGTCGAACAACATGTAGTTGTTATAGACGAGGATAAAAAGTATTTTAAACTACTTGAGTTATTAGGCTTGTATCAAGAAAAGGGTAGTGTTATTGTATTTGTAGATAAGCAAGAAGACGCTGATGAATTGTGTAAAAATTTGTTAAAAAACTCTTATTCATGTATGGCTTTACATGGTGGTGTAGACCAAGACGATCGAGAGAGTATAATGGATTTTTTCAAAAAAGGTAATGTACCACTTTTAATTGCGACTTCAATAGCAGCGAGAGGTTTGGATGTAAAAGATTTAATTCTTGTTGTAAATTACGATTGTCCGAATCACTATGAAGATTATGTGCATAGGTGTGGTCGAACAGGCCGGGCAGGTAATAAAGGATATGCTTTTACTTTTCTTAATCTTGATCAGAAACGCTATGCTGGTCATATAATTAAGGCTTTAGAGTTATCGGGCACACCGGTACCCGATGAATTGAGAAACATGTGGAATGAATATGTCAAAGAAATGGAAGCGGCTGGAAAGAAAGTAAAAGCTTGTTCTGGTGGCTTTGAGGGCAAGGGTTTTAAATTTAACGAACAAGAAGAAGCATTTTCGGATGAGAGAAAAAAATTGCAAAAAGCTGCATTTGGATTACATGTCGATTCGGATGAAGAGGATGCTGATGTTGCTCTTGATGAGCAAATTGAAGATTTGTTTAAGAGTAAACGATCGACTAAAGATAAAAGTCAAGTCGAGGCAGCTACTGCTGCAGCTTCTACTCCCCCTGCGGCTGGTTTAACTGGCGTCGCCGCTGCAGCAGCAGCGGCAGCGAGTATTATGGCACAGGCAAGTATGGCAGATAAATTAAAAGCAGCCAAAGGTATTGCTGAAAAAGTAACGACAGCTAGAAAAGACGATGTAGATCAACTTGCTCGATCCATTCTGGGCGGCGCTTCACTGGCTCAAACAGTTACATCTAAAACAGTAGCTGAACAAATAGCCGAGAAATTAAACATGCGTTTAAATTATACAAAACAAGATAATCAAGCCGATGTTGATCAAGATGCTTTTAAAGTTTACGAAGAGGAATTAGAGATTAATGATTTTCCGCAACAGGCGAGATGGCGTATTACTTCAAAAGAAACAATTAGTCATATTTGTGAATATGCTGAAGTGGGTATAACAGTAAGGGGTTCGTATTTTCCACCACCGAAAGAACCGCCATTTGGTGAGAGAAAATTGTATTTGGCCATTGAGAGTGGCAATGAAAAAGGTCTTTCTTTAGCTAAATCTGAAATATCTCGAATTATTAAAGAGGAAATTAGTAAGATGTCCAATCCGACAGTTCAACTAATGAAGCAAAGCAGATATAAAATTGTTTGAGAAAATTAAAAAAATTAATAAAAAATAAATAAAAAGCTTTAGATTTTTAGAGAAATAAATGTTATTATTTTTTTTCTTTTGTAAATTATTTTTATTTTGAATAAAGATTGTTCTTAAAAGAAGAATTTTAATTTGGTGAAATTTTTTTTTTGCCAATGCTAAAATAAATAAATCGGCTCAATTTCTGAAACTAAGAAGCTAATAACTCTAGAGCTCTTAACACTCAAAACAATTGTTATTGATGAGGAATTTGAGTTTTAATGTTAAATTGTTAAGACTCATAAAAATGGTCGGCGCCAGGCGAAATTTCTAGGTGGTGCTAAGTATCTTGACGACCCTGAACATGCTCCTCTCCCCTCAAACGAAAATAAGTATCCTCTATTCATTAATTAACTACCATCATCCTTTCCCCCATAAAAAAATAGGGAGTTTCATCCCCTAACTTAAAAAAGGTAATCGAAGTTTTGTTTATCAAATGAAAAATTTTAAATTAGAGTCAAAATGTTCCTTGTGATTGTCGAATAGATCTGTACCGTATTTACTCGAATTTACGAATAATTAGATAAATCTTTTAATCTTCTAATATTCTTAAGCTACTGCTATTTGTAGCTGGCTAATAACCGTTAAGCAGCGAAGCTTCAGTCAGCCTATTACTGTGATTTTGAACCTGAAAAAGGTGCACCGAAGGCGAAGCCGGAGGTACAACGCAAAAGAAAAGTTGGAGAGTAGAATTAAAAGTGGTTTTTGAATAATAAGCTTTTTAAATTGATTAGGAAAACTTGAAAATATTTAAAAAAATTATTAATAATTTTTAACTCATTAGATCAAAATTGTTTTAATTATTTGTTTGCATTAAGATCTAGAGTAAACTCCAAACTGATTAATTCAAACTCGTTTACCATTAGACAAAATTGGATACGGAAAAAAGTATAAATGTAGAATAAAAAAAATTATTAAAAAAAACTTGAAATATTTAGAAAATACATGTTTTAGAGGTTTTGCGAGAAATCTGACCGAAAGAGAGTTAAAGCTTTTTAAGAGTTAGAATAATTTGGATATTTGAGATATGGTGTCGGCTTTCAAGACGCCACGAGCATTGAGGCTGGTAAATCTTTTAATCTTCTAATATTCTTAAGCTGTTCTTAAGCTACTGCTATTTGTAGCTGGTTGCTATTTGATGCAACAAAATATTGTTATTTTGTTGCATCAAATTTAGGAATTTTATTTTCATTTAACCGACGAGAAAAATAAAACAAGAACTAAAAGATTTTTATTTTCACAAAGCCATATTAGAGTAAGCAATAAATAAAAAAACTGACTTTTAAAACCTAGGTGGAGATAAAGCACTTTTAGCCTTCATGTAGCGCCGGCCCTGATTTCAAATAATTGCCAAAATTAATTATGAAACTATTAGTCTAGTTGAATATGTGTAAGCATAAATTAAAAAAATTACTCAAAAACCAGCAAAAATGTCAAATAACAAAAAAGAATCAAAAC
>NTPY01000385.1:53872-71223 GCA_002922825.1 Brachionus calyciflorus
TGAGTTTCATCCCCTAACTTAAAAAAGGTAATCGAAGTTTTGTTTATCAAATGAAAAATTTTAAATTAGAGTCAAAATGTTCCTTGTGATTGTCGTATAGATATGTACCGTATTTACGAATAATTAGATAAATCTTTTAATCTTCTAATATTCTTAAGCTGATGCTATAATAATATAAGTGGATCAAACTTAGGAATTTTATTTTCATTTAATCGATGAGAAAAATAAAACAAGAACTAAAAGATTTTTATTTTTACAAATCCATATTAGAGTAGGCAATGAATAAAAAAACTGACTTTTAAAACCTAGGTGGTGCTGAAGCACTTTTAGCCTTCATGTAGCGCTGGCCCTGATTTCAAATAATTGCCAAAATTAATTATGAAACTATTAGTCTAGTTGAATATGTGTAAGCGTAAATTTAAAAAATTACTGAAAAACCAGCAAATTTGTCAAATAAAAAAAAAGAATCAAAACTTTAGTTTTTTACTGATTTTTTATTTTTTTAAATAAATCACTAAAACGTCTTTTTTAATTTTAGTAAATTTATTGAACTTTATAAATTTAGGATCTCGCTGGATATGTGATCGGATGGATTTTGTTGGCTTGTCGGATTTTTTCACCTATCGCCAACTATGACAAATATTCTCAAACAACAAAAAAATTTGAAGTTTTATGGTTGCAAGATTTTACAGGATGTAATTTTAGATCTATTAGAAGTTTATTGGAGTCTATTTGAGACTAATTGAAGTCTAATGGATTTTTAAAAGGGGAAACCCCCTTTATTTGCCTATTTGACATATTTGCAATCCTTTCACATGTATTTTGAGGTCTATTAGAGGTTAGTTGGAGTCTATTTGAGACTATTTGAGATATTTAGTAATAAAATTTAATTTTTGAAGAATTATAATTTTTTTGGTGTTCTGTTGAGCCGTTTCACCTCAACTTTTTTTCCTTTTATTAATGTCTGTTTCCTTTTATTAATTTTTTATATCAATGTATTTATCAGGGTTGTTAAACCGGTGTCGACGGCCAATCCGTATAACGGCCGTCGAAGTCGAATATGCCGTATTAAAGTGGACCGGATAAATGAGGTTTGAATGTATAAAGTTTTTTAACGTTAGCGAAATAGATTTTTATAAATTTTCAAAATGTGGCTTTCATTTTTTTTTCGTACATCCCAATTATGACTGAGTTGAAATATTCCTTTAATCTTAAAAAGCTTTCTTTTGAAATTAATAAAAGAAAGATTTTTTGGTCATTTTTTGATAAAGAACATTTTGCCAAATTTTCAAGGGCTCTCCAATTTAATTTGAATTTTTTTTTAACTTATAAAAAATTTTTTGAGTCAACGAAAAGTTAGTTTAATTTTGTAAAATATAAAAAAAACTATTTGGAACTAAATGTCTACATTGTTGAAAAATTTTGCTCAAAGCTCTAAATAAACTTAGCATTAAATTAATAAAAAATAATAATCTTGAAATAAAAAAAAAAATTTTTTTGTTGATTTTAAAGAAATATTTGCCAAAATAATAAATGAGTAATTTCTAAAACTTAAATTGGAAAGGCAAATAAATAAAATAAAATCATTGAAAAATGAGTAGGAATTCAAATAATTCGAATTTTTCTGATCAAATTACAAATCCAGTCAATCAAATTCAGAATGAGTTGAGAGGATATATACCCCAAGAAAGTGAGACTGTCATCAATATGTTGAATCCAAATAATTTTAATAACCTAATTAATGATGCTGTTAATAATCAACAGCAACAACAACAACAAAATCAACAAAATAGCGAAAATGAGCAAGCCCAAAATCAACAACCACCAGAATCTAATCCCGGTATAGGGCCCATGATTGCTCGTACATTACAAACAAGTTTTCCATTTGTTCTTATTGGTCTAGTTAAATTACTTCATCAACATTTCTTTGGATTTTTGATAGTTCTCGGCTTTCTAGTTACTCAACATTATGCAAATAAGATACTAGTTGATCAAATACAATTAAAGGTATTTAATTTTAAAAAATGAAATCCTTTTTTTTCCAAAAACAATTTAATATATGTTTATTTTTCGAAAAGGATAAAAAAAGTAATAAGAAATTAGTCTTATTAATAGGTTATTTATTAGTTCATATAACTATATTCTATCAAATATTCAAAGAAAATAATTTAGAAAATTGGTAAGTTGTTTTTTTTTTTCATTTAAGATATAAAATTTATAGAGCTTAAATTTGGAAAAGTGTCAAAAATGATATAATGGTAACCTGAGTTTTAAACTTATATATAGAGAATACTAAGCTAATTAAGAAAGAGGGAAAGGGGCTAATAACCATTCCAAATAGCTTGGGATATTCTTCTTCCAGATTTTTAAATATATAAAAGGTTAAATAATTGAGTCTATTGTTCTATTTGATCAATTTTTTCTGATGATTTGATGTTAAATTAGTTTGATTTTACTAAGAGTTCACATTTACTTTATTTTACTAGTAAATGGTAAATTAAACTTTACCAAATTTGTTTTTTTAGATAAATTAAGTAAAGTAAAATTTTACTTTTTAAAGTAAATAGAAAACTGAACATTTATTTTTACTAGTAAATTAAGTAAATGGAAAAATTTACTTTTACTATTAAAAAGTAAAGTAAGAACTTACTTTTTTAAAGTAAATTGAAAGAATATTGGCAAATATTTAGTTTTCGAGGGACGTTTGGTATCTCAAAGTTATTTACGTTGAGTTAAAAGTACTTTTACTATTCATACTTCAAGAAACTTTAAATTTCTTTACTTTTTAATAGGAAAAACTAAATTTTTTCATTTACTTAAAAAAGAAAATTGGTAAAGAAGATTGTTCAATTTGCTCTGTTATGTGAATAAGAGTAAAGTAAAGGCTGCAGCCTTTGAATTTACTTTTGAGGGTTTATACCAATTAGGCATATTTTTGAGAGTGTTTTAATTTTTTTACAGAATTAATAAAAATTCTTATTTTAATGTAGCAATTTATATCTAAAGAAAAGCAGAAAAATAAAAAAGTTTTATCAAAAAGAGCGAATCGAAATGAGTGAGTTGAAATGAACTTTTCATAACTATAAAATTTTTGTTGAGTCCTTGTTTACTCAACTTTTGAATTTTAAATTACACATGTCTACTTTTAACAATTCTTTATTTATCTTTTTGAATTATGGCTTTATTGTTTGTATATTCACCTAAAGTTGTTCAAGCTATTTTTCTACCTACTCCTTTTTTCCTTTTTTTTCGAGACTTTTCTCTATCGACAGAAATCCTCTCGTATTCCATTCATTTTCTCGGGTACAGGTACGATTTTAATTCGGAATTAGAGCTCTATCAAATATTAAAAAAAAATTAATTATTAAATAAATTTTAAAAAAATTTAAGTTTAATATTTTTATCGCCGGATGTAAAAAAAATGGATACTTGGAATCTAATATGGATAGTTATGTGTTCAGATACAATTTTTAAATTTTTAGTCATATGTATTAAAGCGTTATTTACCATTTTTGCCGAAAATTTAGTGTCAATTCAAACTCGAGTAAGTTTAAAACAAAATGTGTTCATTTTTTAGTTATTAGAAAAACGATTTTTATTTAAGGGAAACATTTTCTCGACTATTGAAACATTTGGTTTATTTTATCGATGTCTTATTCCGATTCATCCGTGGATTTTATTTATATTCTTTTTTGAAGACAACGACCAATCTCCAAAAACCCTACCCTTATTTTTATGTATATTTTACATTATTTTCAAGTTAAATCAAATTTATAATGCTTTTAATGAGCTCTTACAATCTATACGAGACCTACTTTTGAGCATTCCTTATGGAACTACTCCAGTGGTTAGTAATATGGATGATGTTTTATGTCCTATTTGTCAAGACAAATTAAAAAAGCCAATTAATCTAAAATGTCAAGTAAGTCTTTCTTTACTAGAATCAATTTTAACTTTACAAAAAAAAATTTATTTTTAATTTTTTTGAAGCATATATTTTGTCAAGATTGCGTATGTACTTGGTTGGACAAAGAAAACTCATGTCCAATGTGTCGAACAAAAATTTTTGTTAAAAAACCAAAATTTAGAGATGGTTCGACATCATTTTCAATTCAATGGTTTTAAATGATTTTATTTAATTTTAATACTCATCATTAAACAAAGTTTATTTATATAAAAAGACAAATATTTAATTTTCCAGAGCTAGTTCAATTTAAATTTTGATATAGATATATGAAAAAAAAAAATATTTTACCAGTTGTAAATAGTTTTCTTTTTAAAAGATATTAATATGAAAAAAAAAAGCATTTGAAAATTAATAAATGATTTTGGGATTTTTACTTTCAATAATAAATTTCATTGATTTTTTGAGAAATTGAGTAACTTTTATTTAAAGTTATAAAGTTTATTTTACAAAAAAAAAATTGAGAAATAAAAATATGTTAAAATTTTTAGAAGAAAACTTGAGGACCAAAAGCTGGTGAAGCAGTGGCTAAGAAGTTGGCGTCCCAACCTAAAGCTTGAGCTGGAAAATGAGCACCGAAATTTGGATCAGCCAATGGAATAGCAGCAAGTGAAGCATCCCATCCATAAGTTGGAACATTAGCGAATGTATCAACAGCAAATGGGGCAACAAAATGAGCATCCCAGGCTAAAGGAGCTCCGAATTGAGTAGCGGCAGATGTTAATGTCAATTTTGGTAGGGTTTGAGATGGAGCAGCTGTACCAGCTTGACTTGGGGCAGCTGAAGCGGTTGGAGCTGGAGCTGGTTCGGTGGCAATCGATTTAGTTGGAGCAGCAGATTGAGCTGGGGCAGCTGTAGAAGCAGTTGCTGGAGCGGCTGACATTTTTATTTGGATTTGATTCTAGTTTCTTTTCAAAAATATATATAAATATTCAGCGTAATTCCATGCCATTTTTATACTGGTAATTTTTTAACGCTCGACTAGTTCATCTAAATAGAACATTCAATTTATTTACATTTCAAATGTTTTCTTTTTTACACAAAAACTCGATTTACTAAATCTATTTTCCATTCATACATTCAATTTATTTTTTTAGATACTCAAAAAATATTTTTTAATTATTTTTTTTTTTACTATTTGTTTATTAGTCGAAATTTTCATATGAAAAATGCATATCTTGGTACCATTTTTCTAAATAAACAGTCAAGATAGTTTAGTTTATAAAAACACATTAAATTTTTCTCAAGGTTTCTTAGGTTCTAAAAATAATGCATACACCAAAAATACAAAAAAAACATTTTGGATAAATGGTCGCTTAACATTTCCAGAATTTAAATTCATTGAAAATTTGAGAAATTGTTTAAAAAGAGCTTGACGGATGTCGATCTTTTGATGAATGGAATACAATCGGGACTCATAGAATTAATCTAGAATTGAAGTAATCTCATAAAAGAATTTTAAAATTTTTTCAATAGGTCACAGGCTAGAGCATCTAATTTCTAAAGAACAGACCAAATCCGTTTATTAATTAAACTAGAGATTTTGTTGAAATAAAGTAAAAATAATAATTTTTTTTTTGAGCCAATTTAATATTGTTTTACTTAATATAACACCAAAAGAAATTTGTTGTTATTGATTGAAAATGGGATCAATTTCTTTTTATAAAATTTTGCTTATTAAAGTAGTTCTGTTAAAATTTTATGTCTCCTAAAATCTTGAAAATCTTGATTCGAAATTATTACGTCAAAAAAATTAAGAAATTTGTTAATTTCATGGTCATTTACCGTTTCTTTGCATTGACGTGAACCTAAATAAAAGTAATTCAAATAAAACAGAATAAACAAATTAGAAAACTCTGTTTTCACATTCTGTTTCTTTTTTTTTCCGAACACCTTAATATTTTTTTTTAATTTTGGCATGTCAAGGTTTTTGTCAATTTTCTTTTTTTCAATTTTTTTGACCAACAAAAATCGCTCTGCAAAACGCTTATAAGAACTTGTGATGGGAAGTAAAATGCTGCATAGCAATCAAATTTTGCTGCACATGTTGGCAACGTCTGCTAAAATTGTGTAATTTTAATTGCGTATTTAATTTACACACCAAAAGAAATTTGTTGTTATTGATTGAAAATGGGATTAAATTCTTAATATCACTAATTTCGTGACGGCTACTTATTCCCCGCAACTTTTTCCCTTATAAAAAAATTAAAATAATTGAAAAACAAAATGAAAAACAAAGACTGTATGTTTCACTTTGGTGAAAATATGATGAAAATTTTAGCAAATATTGGATTAAAATCAAAGTAAATTGAAGATCACGATTTTAAACCATGGACAAATAGTATTTTTCCATTATCACTTTGACCTTTAAATAAATTATGAAGTGTATTGCTGCAATCTTGATAGTTAATAGAAAAAAAAAGAAAAAGTTGGAGTTTCTCAACAAAACATCATATGATAAAGATGAAAACGTAAAAGAAGAATCAATTGATCAAGACACTGGCGAAGAGCCTGATTCAGATAATAGAAATTAAGGAAATATGGAATATAACGTCACTGCAAGCCGTTCAGGCAAGCTTGTTGAATTATTTGGGCTTATCAATTTGAATTTTAAATAGATATTTTTAAAAGTTTTAAAAAGACATAAAAACCAAAAATTTAGGTTTAAGAAAATGGGTTTATTTGTAAGGGTATTCGTGAAACATGTATTATATTTAAATTTATGTACCACTGGTGACTGTGTCTCAGTTTTTTCATTATTTTTGAAAATATATCAACTGACCATGGTATCAAAAATTAGAGTATTTTATTCTCTAAAATATGATTAAAATTTTGGTCAAACCTGTTTTATTTTAAAAAACCGAAAGACCATCAATACGTCTATTGATATAATATGTCAATTTTGAATGATTACTTCAAATTAAAGTTATTAATTGTAGCAACCTTTAAAAAAATAAATTATCAGTCGATAGTTCATTTTTAAAACGAAATATACTTAAAACTGACCAGATTTCTACCAAACCAAGGGAGGGAGGAGGTATTTTGCGGAATAACTCCTTCAGTTCTCATTTATACTTTAACCAGTATTAAATTTGTGTTAATGACTAATCAAACATGCTTCAAAGGAGATAAGATAATCTCTTTTTAATTTTCTTGCTGGTTTTCTTAACAAAACAATAAATGTTTAAACCCTAAAATAAAGCACAGTCATCAGCTATATTTAATAATTTGATCGATTACACAAACCAAATATGAGTTTACAACAGAATAGACCTAAATTTTTAAAATTAATCTATTTATTTAAATAATAATTATGAAAAAAATTTATTTTTAAAATTGATAATTAAAACTGTTGTTTAGGTAAGAAAAACCATAAGCAAAATCATTTTGAAAGTCCATATCATGTTCAAAATTATTAGTGAATTGTGGATTTAACAATGTATTGAAATGAAATCCATTGAAAGGTGAATAATAATCTGTAAAAGAATTATCAAATTCTAATGACATCAATTGTTTAACGTTTGTTTCTTCTACTTTATTTGTCTGAATAGGATCTTTTTTAAAGACTTGTGTCAAAACAGGTTTTTTAGTTGGAGCTTTAGTTAAGACAGGAGCCTTGTTTTTAGCTGATTCAGGCCCTAAAGCTGGTGAAAAAGTAGGTAGCTCAATTCCAGTTGTTGTTATTAGCCTTGACATTTTTTTTTCGAATTCAAAATTTAAATGAAATAGAAATATCTTCTAAAAACCTGTATTTATATAATTAAAATTTTATAAAAATTGCGAAAAAAAAAACATTTTTCAAATTATATTAAATTTAAAACAATGCGATTTAGAAACTCTTTTTGAATATGTTTAATTGACTTATTAAAAAAAAGAAAATATAGAAAAAGATAATAATTCTATAAAATAAAATTTTTATTTTTTGTTGATGTTGAGTTCAATTTAAAATAAATAAGAAAAGAAAAAGTAATTTACCAAAGAATAATTTTTTTTTGTTTAAAAAATAAATAAAGAAAAATTTTAATTAAACTTTTGTCAAAAAGTAAAAGAGTCTCTTTTACTTTTTTTTTTTGTTTGAGATTCTTTTGTCTAAAAATGATTTAATTCATTTTTTTGCCATGATTAAACGTTTTTGATATATCGAAGATGTATGATTTTAGTATACTTGGGAGCATATTAAAAAAGTTGAGCATGTAATTAAGCAGCACATAGACGGACAATTTGGTACGCTTATGTCACAAAAGGTACACGTGTATGCTTGAATAAAATATTTATTTCAAAAACATGTTTAAATTATTGTCTAAGGCTTACCTAATGGAAAAATACAGTAGGAAATATTGTTCATTTTGTTTTTTTTATACTACCTATGAGTAGACGTTCGATTATGCTCAAGTTTTGTTATAGCTTTTTATACGATGATAGAGAGCATTTTGGAAAAAGTTTTCTCAATTAGTTAAAATTTTTATAAACACATTAATTTGAATTTAAAAAATACAAAACTAAAAAATTTTAGGTGAGAAATTTAACAATTTTTTTTAAACAGTGATTCTATCAGTTATCAAAATTTAAGTCTAATTGGCAACGCTAAAATTCTTTAATTTTTATTTTGAAAATATTTTCTAATTAATTAGCCACAAGGTTTCGTAAAATGGAAGTCTCAATTTAACAACACTTCTCATTTCAAAAATTAAAACGATTTTATAAGATTCTAGAAAAATTTCTTTAAAAAACTTGATATTTCAAAAATTAATTTGAAAAAATATTTCGAAATCGAAAAAAAGCAAACTCAATAAATTATTAATTTTCCTGTCCGAATAAAATTTAAATTGACGCTAAAGTGAAAAAAAAAACATAAAGAAAAAATTACTTAAAAACTTGATTATAAAAAACGAACCTTATATCGGTTAAGTCTTAATTTTAATTACTCTCAAAAAATGAATATTGAGTGTACTGAACTTTTGATTTCCATTCGTCTTAGATTAGGAATGTTTTCTGAAAGGACGTTTTTAGAAAAAAAATACTGGTTAAATTGTGAAATTAATTAAACTTCAATAAAATTAAGAGTATTCTGGATAATCAACATTCAAAAATCAAGATATTAGAGCAAAATCTTATGAACCAAAGAATCTCAAAACATTTTGAATTTTCTCAAATAGACGCAGCTGAAAAAACAAAAATAGACGCAGCTGGAAAAGAAGATCAAGTGTTGAAAAAGCCAGTATTGAGTGATAAATGTTATTATCCTTAACGAAAAAAAAACGTAATAACCAACCAAGACTTACGACTCAAAGGAAATATTACTTAATTTAATTTTTATTTTAGACTTGAATTTATATTTTACTGTAATAATGATATTTATTTATTTATTGAATTAAGCTCCTTTAAGGAGAAGTAAATTTAAAAAATTAGAAAAAAGTAAAATATTATACTTGTAGGTTATTGAAGCTAGTTTTTTTTTTAATTAGGTTTAATTAAAGATTTAATTGATACATTTTTATTCATCTGATTAATTTTATAAAAATTTTAATCTAAATAATCTAGCTTATCTAACTTCCTTTAAATGTTCTTTCTAAAATTTTTTTATTTAAATTTTTTTTCTTTGCAGAGCTATAATTTTTTTGTAAATTTATTCATTGTAAAAAGTATTTTCATTCTAAGAAGGTATAGGTAGTCCACAATTTAGACTATCTGACCCTTATCGCCTAGTTGCGGCTTTTTAATTCAATAAATAGATAAATAATTAAAAATCAAAAGCCAAAATAACAAGGAATATGCAAACTTATATAAGGCTAGAGAGAAAAATTTCTATTTTTAAATAGTTAGAATCTTTAGGCAAAATATATTTATATCAAGACAGAGACGTTAGCTATTACAGTCACGTCGCGTTAATCCGGACCTCATTTATCCGAACTTTTTAGGTTTCGAACACTTTTTGTATATTCCCTACTCCATTTGCAATATTAAATAATGTTAAATATATTTTTTTAATCGAACAAAAAAGTTCTAAAAATTCGGATTATTTTGGAATTCGAACAAAATTTTATTTCCCCAGCATCAACTAATTAATATCTTTACCATGTAATTTTTTATTTTTTAATTCGAACCAAGATTTTTTTTTCATTTTCTTATATAGCTTTTAGATAAAATAAATAGTAAATAAAATAAATAGTAAAAGGTCAAAAATAAAGCTTTTAGATAAAATAAATAGTAAAAGGTCAAAAATAAATCAAAGCTCAAATAATGTTATTATTTAAAATTGTAACGTGTGAAAAAATCTAATTCCCATTCAAATACATGGATGCAACTGTGCTATCGAAAATCAAAGAAAATGCACAGCTCTGCTAAAGGAAAAAATTTTCCCACGCTAATTAAAACTAAAAAAAATCAGAAATTTTTTATTTAATTTTTTTGACACTTAATTGAAGATCCGGAAACAATCAATTAGTTAATGAGAAAAAAAAGT
The DNA here is from genome assembly GCA_002922825.1 of Brachionus calyciflorus. Classification (NCBI taxonomy): domain Eukaryota; kingdom Metazoa; phylum Rotifera; class Eurotatoria; order Ploima; family Brachionidae; genus Brachionus; species Brachionus calyciflorus. The sequence goes on from NTPY01000385.1 coordinate 64,300, forward strand.
AAATCTGTTATTAAATTCGCTGTATTTGAAGATAAAAAGAAATAAACATTCAATCTATTTTATACTATTACTGAAAAAGAACCTTTCTATGTTATCTGGTAGTTTAAGCTTTAAGATTTAGTTAGCATTAACCTATTAATTAAATTAAAAAGGTTCCTCATATTTTATTGTCACCGAATTCGAACTTTTTTAGATATTCTTTTTGATACTGTTTTCCATAACTAACTCTATGAAGAGGTCAATATATCTTTAGACAATTAAGACAAAAATCCTTTAATGTTTGAACTCTTAGAGGATCCAATTAACTCAAACAAAAAAAGAACACCCTTAGAACTATTAGCCAAACTCATATAATTAACCAAAATTTTGTTTGTAACATCTTTTGCTTTATTTTTTTTTTTTTGTTGTTTTTTTATTTTTGTAAATATTTTTTTTTTAAATTTATTTAAAAATTAAAACTACCAAAAGATTATCTAATAACTACTAACTTAAAGGCAAAAGAGCTTGCTCAAGCCTTTTTAAATCAATAAATAAACTATTGAAACTATTGAAAAATAATCGAAAATTTAATCAAATTTTTTTAAAAAGTCTATTCAATTTTTAAAAAAGAGTTATGCTAACTTTTTTATAAGGTGACGTCACATGACCCAAATGCCGTTATCTGACGTTCAAAAATCTATAAAATTTAAAGTCATCAATCATATCGCATAATGTGAGGACTAAATGACTTTATTTCACGCCAGATGATGTTATATGTAGTCAGTATACAAATGATTAGCACCTCTGTAATTTCGGTTAATTAAATTTTGAGCTAAAGTTCGACTAAGGCGCCGAGATATTTAATTAGTTCACTAAATACTACGTTATTATTTAAATTATAGCTTTTTGTTTACTGCACTACTTTTGAAATTGTGTCGTACCGAACCCTATTCGAAACGTACCGTTGCCGTACCGTAGTATCGTATCGTACTAAACTACCGTAGCATAACTTTTGTAATTTAATTCTATTTTTGATTAAAATTTAGAAAAAATAATTAAATTGTTTTAAAATTGATAAGATGTTGAAAAAGAATAATTTTTCGAAAAGAGAAAAAATATCTGCGAATCCCCGTGAAAAAAATTATTTTTTCAAAATTTTCACGAAAATTTTATATTGAAATTAAAATTTTTTTTGATTCAGAATTTTTGATACATTAGATTTTTTCATTTTCTAAAATAAATCTTCCAAGTATTCTAATATTTTTTTTCAAAATTATAATCAAAAATAGAAAAAAAAATTATAAAAATTCATGCTTTGGAAGTATAGTAGGGTACGGATACGATTCGAACACGGTACGGTACGGTTCGATACGGCTAAGAAACAATTTTAATAGAAGTGCAGTAGCTCCTGAAAAAGGTGCATTGTTCTATAGTATTTAAAAATTATATTTTTTATTTTTAATTTATACTGGACTAAATATGCTAAAAGGGAACAAAAAAATTAAAATCACTCTGCAAACCACTAAAAAAAATTTAATTTTCCAAAAAAATAATGTTCCATAGGGAAATAAATTTGCTTTACTACTTCTGAATTTATTTTTAAGAAACTGTTAGAAATATTTCAGTCGTTAAAAAATTACGCCTAACCGTTAATTAACCGTATTTGGTTAAGGATATCCCTAATCACCACACTCAAAAGATATTTCAGTACTTTCAAAGCCTTTGAACACACTCGCTAAAACTTGAAACTTCCTTTTTTCACACCTTTCGGCAAAAAAAATTAATTTTTTTAAAATAAAAACTTTTATGGAATTTATAGGGAAGCATTTATAACACAAATAAGACACTAATTTCTGATTTTTCTTAAATAACTCTAAAACATGATGCTCAGTCGAATTACGAATGATTTTGTCTAAACCAATTTTTATCTTCAAGATTTTACTTTTTTATTCTTTATACTAAGACCATTTATTGCTGTTCGAACATGGTGTTTATGAAAGAAAGAAAATTATTTTTTTTCGAAAATTTAAAAAAAAATATTTTTCTGATGTATTGAAAATCTTTAGGACGATGATATTAAGGAGGTGTGTTTCAATTATTTAATATCTGAAAAAATTATCCAATTTGATTAACCAAATAATGGTAAACCCTTTCCTTACCTATACAAATTTCCTTACCTGAAAAGCATAGTAAACCATATTTGGATGACAAAATTACTGTTCGATATTAAAATTTTATTCTGATATTTTTTGCATCAAAGAAGACCGAGAGTGTGCATTTTGCTCGGCAATAAAGTTTAATAGGAATTGAAAATACATTTGAGAAAACCACTTCATTATAAACAATTTAACATTAAAAACTTCATTTAAAAACTAAAAAAAAAGTTTACTGATAAAATAACAATTAAATTTTTTAATGAGCTAAGATCGTTTTCTATTTTCGCTAAGATTTATTTTTAAAAATGGATAATCAAATTACTTTCTTCTATTTCTTTTGGGGCTGTGAAGTTCATGTCAATTCGCTCATTTCAATTCGCTATTTTTTCTATAACTTTTTTTCGAAACATTAAAAAATAGTTCTGTAAAATGTTACAAGATGTAGCAAATTTGCTACATTTCCATTATTAATCTGCAAAATGTTTGCACCCAAAATGCAGAAAAAAATTATTAAAAACTCAGTATATGTATTTGCACATATTTTGCAGAGATTTAGCACAGTAAGAAAATTTATGTAGCAAATTTGCTACGTATTGTAACATTTTGCAGAACTAATTTTTAATGTTTGGAAAAAAAGTTTAAGAAAAAATAGCGAATTGAGATGAGCGAATTGACATGATATTCACAGCCCCATTCCTTTTTAATAACTTGGAAAGCTTTATGTATAATTCATCAGGAACCAGAAAGTTGCATAAAGTTAGACTCAAAAAACCGATGAAACTGAACTGTAAGTCTCAAACAAGTCAGAATTTTCATTAATCGAATTTGACTTAGATCAACATTAGTGGAAAAGTTTGTTTAATATTATAAAAACCTCTTTTCATCTATATTTAATTTTTATTTTATTAAGAAAACACATTGATGCAATAAAAATCTTGAAAAATATTCTCTTTTTTTGCAGCTTATAAAAATTAAATGAAAATTAAAAAGTTATTAGAGTTCGCCATTAACAAATATAATTGGGTTTAATCATCGGGCAAATTCTCTTTTAACCATTCAGTTAGCCGGTTTATTTTTAACCACCGAGCAGCTCTATTTGGAACATCTGTTTTCATGAAATTTTTTTCAGAAAATTAAACTAATCTATTATTGATAGAAATTATTTTTTTAAGCGAAATTTCTGGAGAGAAAAGGTTATATTTAACTTTTTTTAATTCGTTTTTTTCCTCATATTTTATAAACGGGATATTCTAGTTTTTTCTTTAATTCTATTATTTTACTTACAATAAAATTAATTTTTGTAGTTTTTATTAGAAATAAAAAAAATTTAAGCAAATTATTATGAATATAATTAATTTTTTAATTCGAAATATTTAATCCGAACTGAAATTTTTGACTCCCCAAATGTTCGGATTAACGCGACGTGACTGTAATTATCTGGTAACAATATCTTAATTTTAGGCTATTGGTCTGGTGGTCCCCTAATCCAGTTTATGACCATCGAGATATTTTAATGTTCACATAAATTCTAATATGATCATTAATTTAAGTTAAATTTAAGATTCCCACATGTATCCGAACCAAAAGTCTTGTTGGTGAAGGGTTGCAAAACACTCTCGTAGAATCTCCCCAGAGTCAATTCAGGTAATGGCAAAGACGTATATTTTTTGAAAAAGAAGGCTCAAGCTTTCATCAGGCTTTAAAACAAAATAAAGATAATTTTAATTCACTTGCACTGATCATGATTAAATTGAGCTGTGTAAATAATGTGCTAAAATAATAATTGGCTTATGGCGATCGTAAATTTATGAAATAAAAAATTTTTTAAACTAATCTTAGTTTTGATAACAAAACAGAAAATCCTTTTTTTGAAGTTAATATCGTTAATATTTGTTAAATTCTGTCTCGCTTCTCTTTTTTTGTTTGAGCTTTTTTGTTTTACACAAGTCCATGTGAACCAAACATCTAATCTTATAATTAAATTTATTTAATGCAAATATTTTTACCAAGAAAAAACATCGTCTAATAGAGACTCGATTTTTACCGAAAACCAGAGAATTTTTTTTTAAATCTTTCTAGAATCTCGATTCGATTTTTTTCAAAAAAAAATTATAAATTATATTTTAATTTTTGTTTAAATAATTAAACAAAACAAAAAGAACCAATGTTTTTGTCAACAACAAAAAAAAATACAAAACACTTCATTTTCATTAAAATAATTTCGACCAAGAAATTCTGCGTAGTTGGCTAAACTTTGCTTCAAGCACAACCAATGTTTATCACTTTTTATTGTTTTCATTTTATCATAAACAAATAAGTTTTGTATTCATAAAAATTGATTCAAAAATATTCTTTATTATTTCTTAATACTTTTTTCTTAGGGTTACCTTTTCTTGTAAACACTGATAAATTTTTATCATCGAAAAAGAATTCTACAAACAAAATTCTATTTCGCTCTATAAAAAGAGCGTAAATATTCTAAAAAAAAAATATATCCATAGATATTTGAATAATAGATTTAGCAAAAAAGATAAAAATTAATAAAAATGTTCGGTGCAGGATGCGGAGGTCTTTAATACTAAGATTTTCATTTTTTTTTAATAAATAAATCAATTTTTTTTAAAGATTTTGATATACATAATCATACTCATACTCACACTGTTGAAAATTCTCATATACCGATGCCAGTTCCTCAACCAAGTATTTTTTTTAAAATTTAAAAAAAAATATATAAAGATTGGATTTCATTTAAAATAATTTAAGTTATAATGGAAAAGACTGTTGGTTGTCCAGTACCAGTCCCACAACCATTCCCAGTCGGAGTTCCAATCGAAAGACGTATCGGTATTCCAATTCGTGTCAATTGTCCAGTACCGGTACCAGTTCCTCAACCATATTTTGTCAAACAACCAATTATCATACGTCAACGTTTTCATCATTACGATGTTCCTCTACACGTTTGTTCGTCACCAGACGTAAAAATTGATAATTGTTGTCGCAAAGGAGGACCAATTCATATTTTATAAAAATATGAATTTTAATTGTCTTTTGTTTCAAAAACAAAAAATTTTTGTTTTAAAAAATTTTTTATAATTTTATTTTAAATAAAAGTGACATAATTATTGTCAAAAAACCCTAAATAATTATCTCTAGTTAGAAAAACTTTATTTGGTTGTGTAAGCCAGTCGTTATTTGCTATTTGATATACACTATTTTCAACAAGCAAATTAAAATTAAATTTATTAAAAATTAAAATTTTCGACCATGTTGCAACAAATAAAAAGTCGTCCAAAACTTTTAGATTTAAATATTCACTTTTTGCATGACATGGTCGTTGAGTTAGATCATTCCTTTCGTAATTTTCTAAATTGATCATATCTAAAAGAGAGCCTGACACCCTACACACTTTTCCTATTTGAAATTGATTATTTAAAAATAAAAATTTACCGTCCAAATCTTGTAACGAGTAAAAGTTATCTGTTAAATCTTGGCTTAACAAACTTGAATTGCTTAACTCGTTTAAAAATTGATCGTAAACTTTTAAACAAGGCAAATAACTAGAGCACCATGTAACTATATTTAAATCATCAAATAGTATATTTTCCAAATAGTTACTAAATTTTTTTGAACATAAAAGTTTTAAATTTTTAATATTGTAAATTTTGAGCACATATTCCTGTTCGTATTTTACCTCGAGGAAAAAAACGATTCGATTTCGCTCAGCATCAATTTTAAAATATTCTAATTTATGACCTAAATTGACTTCATGACAATTTAAAAGCTTCGAATTCATATAATTTTTTACTTTTAATTCATAATCAAAATTAATTGAATTTTTTAAATTAATAAAATAAATTTTGTTTGAGGTTAAAGGATAAAAGAGGTCTAATTTTGGACGCCAATTTATAACTGTTGCTTCATTTCCAAGGCTTAAATTGAAAAAATTGTGTCTTGGATAAAATTGAAGAAATTTAATTCGTTTTGAAATTGGAATAATATTTTTAAATTCGCCTATTATTTGAGCGTTTATGAGCTCAGTATCAGATGCTTTAAAAATTACTTTAGAATTCTTATCGCTGTGAATTTTTTCAATTAGATCTTTTCTTAAAGAATTTATTTCATTCTCAGCATTTTTTAAAATTTTTTTTTCGTCTAAAAAATCGAGTAAAATGTCACTATTTGTAAAATTAATTGCATCGGATCTGTTAGTGTCAAAATTATTAAAAAATAATTCTAAATCTTGAAACAAATCACTTGTTTTTGAGTTTATAAATTCGTTTACTTTTTCATAAAAATAATCGAGTTCAGTGTCGCTTTCTATTGGTTTATAACCATGACTACAATAAAAGCATTTATTTGAGCTCGTTTTTAGACAAATATCACATAAAATGTGATTACATGTTAAGTATTGAGGACTATATAATCTTTTAGAACACTTTTTACAATTGAAATAATCTGTTACTATGCCGAAATTAATTTTATTTTGGCGCTTGTCGATTAAATTTTCAACTAAAATACTCAAATGTTCATAGAGCGTGTCTTTTTGAGCTTTTTTCGCTTTTAAATATAATCTCTCACTTTTGGACAAACACAAATTCAAGTCGTTTTTTAAGAAAAGCTTCCATTTTTTACAATGATAATAAAATTTAAGCTTTAGAGATTGTATGCATTGTGTGCATATAATATGAAAACATGGTAACTCAATGAATTCTCTAGATGGTCTATCACATTTAGAACAAATTAAATAATCCAAATATAACTGTGACTTTGAAAGCATTAAATTTTTTTT
>NTPY01000385.1:80674-108235 GCA_002922825.1 Brachionus calyciflorus
TGATTCTTCACCTTATATTATTTGGATTTTATATTTTTTTTGTTGCAAAAATTGGAATTTGACTAATATTTATAAATTTGTTAGAAAAATAAATAGTCAAAATTTGGCGCATAGATTCTTTGAAAAAAAAGAACAAAAATTAATAAAATTTGATTTTGAAAATGAATGAAGAAAAGGCTGATAAAACAACCAAAGTATCGAAGAAATCCAAAGGAAAGAGTAAAATAGCCAAAAATTCTGATCCGACAGAAATTAACCACGAAGAATACATCAAAAATTTACAAGAACTATATGAACGTGAACGAGAGCAACGATGTTGTTTTCAATTAGAAAGAGACAAATTAGTTAAAATAAGAGATGTTGATAGAGAAAGATACAATGAACTTAAAATACAACTCCTCGAAGCTGAAGATAAATTAATCAAATATGAAGAGTACCATACCACGGAGATTCAAAATTTAAGAAAAAAAATAAAATATTTAATTGGAGAGCGTGACATGAAAATAAACGATCTAAAACTTCAAGTAAATGTAGAGAGTAAAATTAATCTTGAAATGGGTTTAGAGGATAGAAATTTATATTTAAATGGCATTAGGGAATCAGTTAAAAAATTAAATGAAGATCGTCTTAATTTAGACGAAGCTATCAAAAATTTAACCCTTGAAAACGAGATTAAAATCTCAGAAATTCACAATGAATACACGAAGACTGTGTTAAGTATTCAAAAAGCTTGTGAAATGAGATTTAATGGCGAAAGAGATAATTTCTCTTTGATCTTAAGAAATGCTATACATGAGATAGCAGAGGCTAAAAACTCACAAATAGCTCAGATTAAACAACTTAAGGATAAGGCTTTCGAGGATATGAGAACTTATTTCAAGGAATTAAATCAAAATTTAATGAATCACATTCAAGATTTGACCAAGAAAACGCGAAGTATTGAGCGTGATTTAAAAGATATGGAAGCCAAAAAGCATAAATATGAAGTTGAATGCGAAAAATTAAAATTAAAAAATGACTCATTGAGCAAAGAAAATTATTCTCTTAATTTAAAATCAAATTTATATATTAAAAATAGTCGTGTATTTCAATTGAGAAATGTTGAATTTAATGATTTGAAAGATAAATACAAGGATTTAGATTTGAAGTATGAGGCCCTGTTGAAAACATATGAAAATTTAAAAGCTGAAAACAATCGCCTCGAACAATACATTCAAAATTTAGTTCTTAATTTTAAACAAAAAAATGAGACATATAAATATTTTGCGCTCAAAACCCAAGAAAAACAAATTAAATTATTACCTTTGAATATTGAGTAAAAAAATTTTTTTTTTTCTTTTGGTTGATTAAATTTTATTAAATTAAAATCCTTGGATAAAATGAAATTTTTTTTTTCTTTTCAACAAATAACATCAAATAAATTGAAACAAAAAAATTGAATGATAACTAATGTTTAACATTTTTAAAATGATGTGCATTTTAAGCTAAGCAAGCTCTAATTGTATTGGCTAAATCAGTTTTGATCTCATTGAGTAAAATATTCAATTCTTCTTTGTAGTTTTGATCAACATATTTTAAAAATTGAACAGCCATTTCTTTAGTACCTTTATTAAGAAAAAAAATTAAGTAAAACATACAAAAAATTTTTACAAAATCTATAATGTTTTTCTAATTCATGCGACACCTACACTCGAAATTTCGAATTTATTTCGATGCACGAAAATTTTTTTTTAATGTTTCTAAAACATATTTTGGTGCTTTTTAAAGTTTTTTTTGTATGTTTAAAAGACAAATCTGTTGAGAAGGAATAATATGTCTGTTAAAATGTTTTTGTTAACGCTGAAATTTTTTATGAAAAGGTCGTTGGAATTCTGATGGTAACCTAAGTCGTCTTCAACTATTCATATCCTTTCCTCGAATTTTCCTCTTCTCTAGAGAAAACAATCAATACTAACTAATGTGTATTTCAAAATTATTCTTTTTCTGAGAAAAGAAAGGGACGAGTTTAGGGTAAGTCGAGGAAGAGAAAAGGATAATAGTACAAGTTAGTTTTAATCTATATTTCGAGATTACTGAATATTAAATATTTTTTATGAACCCCTTTTTTTTAAACTTGAATTGATAATTTTAAGCTCGTTTGTGTAATTATTGATAACAAGCTAAATTTTTAAAATTTATAAAATGTTTTAAGTTAACTCGATTAACAATCGTATTCACGGAATTAAGCGGCTTATTTCAAAATCTTAACAGTTCTTTCACAGAAAATGGACTGTAAAGGAACTGTTAAGATTTAAATGCTAAAACTTTAAAATTCTGGTAAAGTATCTGTAAATTATGGATTATTTCATATGTTTTTACCTGATTTGAATTCTTCTTCGTGAGTATTCGACATCAAATGACCAGAAATTTCGACTATTTTTTGATAGTAATTCATTAACTTTCATATAATAAAACTTTAATTTTAAAAATATTTAAAATTTTATTAAAAACTACTTACGATTTTATTTGAAGCAGTTTGAGATATAAAAGTGTATAAAGTATGATACTCATCCATGTCTACTCTTAAAGGAGTCAAATCAAAAATAGTTTTTACCAACTTTAAATAAAAATTTATAAATTACAATAAAATTTGGTTAATTTTTTTCTAAGCTTACCAATTCAAAATCGACTGTTTGTACATTAGCTGAAAAACAGCATAAACATAATCTACACAATGATCCGCAAATATTATCTAAAGTTTGCTTATTTTTTTCTTTTTTTACTAGTTGATATAGATCATTTATAATTTGAGGATAATATTGAGATAAAGCATTAGCGGATTGTGAGCATAGGACACCAATTGTGTAAATTGTATTACTACGAATTTCACATTCATTTATAGCCATATATTTATAAAATTCTATTAAATTAAAAATTTTTAAGATTAAAAACTTTGATACAAGAAGAAAGCTGTTAATTTTTTTTATATTGATTTCAAAAATTTTTACTAGTGAATTTTAAATTTTGACATAAATATTAGGGTTGTTAATTGAACTAGATTTTGTAGTTTGAAAATTTCTAGTCAAAAATCAAAAGTTTGAAGTTAGGTTAAAATGATGTTTTTTAAAATTTAAAACCATTTGGACCCAACTCCAAACTTTTGATTAGGGTCAGCGGTTGAAAAATAATTAACGTTTAGAAAAAAAATTCATTGATTTTTGTCTTTAACTTATCTTGATTAAGTCGACTTAGATCGACAGACTTTCTTTTCGAAAATTCGACTAATTTCTAGTAGGCTGTCAAGATTTTTTAAACTGTATCTCTCTTATATTTACGGTATTTTGTAAAAAAGTAGGTTCTTAAATTAGTACGCATTAAAAAGTTAGTTTTATAAAAGTACGGTCTTATTTTTGTACAGTTTGAAAAAAGTATGGTTGATTTTAGTAAGGAATTTAAAAAATATGGTTTTAAAAAAGTTCGGTATAAATTAAATAAAAAATAGCCATTTAGATAAGAAACATTTCATTATTAAAATTTATTTAACAAATTAACATAAAAACATGTATAAGAGACTGCTGAAAAAGACATTGCCTAATTAAAAAGTACCATTTTGATTATTATTTTTTGTTTACTTAAGAACTCCGATCAAATTCTAATAAAAAAGATATTTTTAAAAAATAGTGTAATTTGATCGCATAAATTTTTGAGCATAAAATAAATTCGACGGGTCGTATCCTAGTGACAAATCAAGCATAAGCAAGTGCAAAAAGACCACAGTCATTTGTACCAAATTAAGCTTTCACTTGAACCATATTAACTGTATGAACTTCCTGTTCTGGATATAAAAATCTAAAAATAGATTTAGTTGATTTGACATTGTTAGTTTCGTTAAGACTGTCATAAATGAACCACTTTCTACCAAAAAATAACATATTTTGGTCATCAAATGTTTATTATTTCAGGTTTAAATCAATTAATTAATTTTTTTTTGAATTCAAAAAGAAAAGTGACAAATATTTAGCAGAAGTTTTTTTGTTTAATTATTGAAAAAAAAGACCTTGTCGGAAGCAAAAATCAACTCATTTCAAAAAGTACTAAAGGACGATATTATTTTGTATAATTTATTTTATATTAAAATTTAATTAAAATAATGAGCCGTACTTTTTTCAACAATATTTTTATAAGACCGTACCTTCTTACAGATAATACTTTTTTCAAATCAAGATAAAATTTAAGCCTGGAAAAAATGTCGAAACCTCAAAAAGATTTTTCAAAAAATAAACTCAAAACTTTTCGTTGTTTAAATGAAGAAAAAAATACCTGAGAATAACTGTTGAGCTCTAATAGATTTTATATTTTCTATATTAGCACACGTTTCACCAACAACACCAATCACAAACGACTTTTCGGCAGTAGTTGATTCAGACTTATTTAATAAACGTATTAAATAAACTAAAACTTTTTCGAAATAATTATCAAATAAATCATTATTTAGACACAAGGCCAATGACGGCAAGACATCGCCAGCATATTCCTTAAGCATATAATCATACTCAGCCTCATTATCTTCTAAATTAGTCGTCTCTTCATTGTTAACCATTTGACAATAAATTTTATTTTGAAATGTCTCTATAATTAAATTTCCAAACGATTCCAAAAATTGTCCAAACTCGGCCAAATGTAATTTGATAAATGGTGCACATCGACTTAATAAAACTTTAATAGAGTCAAAAACACTCATTACTAGCTCACGATTCGAGTCCATTTCAATAGCCTTAGCCGATTTGGTTTTAAAATCTTTTAAATTAGTGACAAATTTAGTCATTAGAATTTGTCGTCCAGTCTCGTTTACTGAGCTCAAATTGCTAATGCAAAAATCATGAAAGTATGAAATCATGTAAGCCACAGCCAAATATGATTCTTTTCTAATGTTCAAATGAACAAAGTTAAGTAATGTTTTTAACTCTTGAAAGCATTCATCATAATAATCATAAATTTGAGGATTTGTAAATTTTAATATTTCTTGTAAGCAAATTATAGCTGATAATTTCTCAGTGACGTACTCATTCTCAACTATTAATTTTTGTGAATCATCAGAGTCGCCTTCGTCGTTCTCCTCATCCTCATCGTCATCTTCTTCATCTTCTAATTCTTCATCTTGCAAATCGATTTCATCAAAAGCACTAAATGCGTCTTGTTTCTTATCATCTTGATCAATTACATTAATACCCTCTTCGTTCTTTAGAGAATCTATTATTTGTGGCATTATAACGTTTAATGGTAGTTTTTCTTTGAGTTTACTCGCTAAACCAGCTAATAAGTCATAAGCAGCTGAACGAATTTCCGGATCGGTCTCATTGCTCAAAGCATTAGTCACAAATAATAAACAATTTTGGACAATATCATCCGTGAATTTATCCTTACCAATGAATTTAGCAAAAACACCCATTAAATCAATACATTCAATTTGTAGCATTTTCGTGTCATTATGTGTTGTTTGTAATTGATTGTAAGATAAATAGGGTTTTATTAAATTAACTGTGTAGTCGAAATAATCGCTGTATTTGGATTTGACAGAGCATACAATTGAGGAGAATGTTGAGATTATTAGACGTTGGAGTTTAAGCGACGAGTTGGATTGAAGTTCTAGAGTTGTTAATTTACTCATTAAAGTCGGTAAATGTTCTTCTAAATCCTCTAAATTTTCACAAAATGATTGTAAAGCATCATAAAAACGAACAGTTAATCGACTTATTTGACGTAGTTCAGGCTTACTGTCAATACTATTGATCAATAAGTTCATTATTCTATTTGAAAAGTTTCCTAAGTTTGGCTTAAAAATTAGAAAAAAAAATTATTTAGTTCGGAATTTAATTAAAATCATCTTAAAGTCAACTCTTCCTAATCTCTCTAATTCCTAATTGAATGCCGAATTTTTTGGCTCGCACGAAAAATTTCGAGTTTTTCCAAAATTAAATACATGTAATCCGAACCATTAAATAATACATTTTTAGTACCAAAAAGTTCGAATTAGCGGGAATTGATTTTAAAAAAACTAGAAAAATCTAAGAGCCAAAATTTTTTACACAATCAGAACTTAGAAATTTATTTTTGAAAAAATTAACACTTAAAAAGCAGCGTTTTGTTTGTTAAAATAAACTTTTTGTAATAACTAAATGAGAGTAAGATCTTATTACAATAGAAATAACGAGTTTGTAAATCGTAGTAAAAGTTTAAAAATTACTTGTAAAAATTCACTAAACTGACAAAGAGCAAAGTAGGATATTTGAACAACAGTATCATCGGAATCTTGCATTCCCTTAACACATACATCAGTCAAAACTTCTAAATAACTAATGAAAAAACAATAAAAAAAATATTGTAAATAGCTAAAAAAGCAAAAAAAAACTAACTGATTTTTGTAGTAATCAGCACAACCTTCACAAGTTATAGCTAAAGCAGCCAAAGCAGCACGTCTATGTAATGGATTATCACTGGTAACAGATGGACTAACATATTCAATCTTAATTTAATTTAAAAAGAAAATATTAAAATTTAATTTAATTGAAATAATACAAAAAAAATAAAATACCAAAATTTTAATTAGTTTTTTGGCTGGAAAATACAAAGCACAGTAATCAAGGACTTGAGTAGCTGCAGTGAAAATATTTTCAGTATCATCAACTACTTCTTTTTCGTCTCCATCATCCAACATGTCTATTTCAATATCAGATTTAGTCTGCAATGGATCATTTGATTGACACATTATAGCAAAAACAGCATTGACTATTGGTCGAATCATTTCATTTTTTAAAAGATTCTTAATTCAAACACACAATTTAAAAAAAAATTCACAAATTTAAAATAAAAATAATTACTGATTTTTGAGTCTCAATTAAAATATTTAGGAAATTCATTGAACAAATTCTTGTCGGGTTCAATAAAGTATTATCTGAAATGAACTTTATTAAAAAAAAAATCAAATTTTATCTTAAAAAGAAAATTTTTTTAATAAATTACAGATAAGGTCATTTCAGCCATGGTCTTAATGTAACCAGATACTAATGGTATATCATATTCAACTAAAATTTGCAAAAAGTCAAATACTGATGTTATAGTCTCTTCTTGCTTTAAATAAGCAAAAAAATTAAATTTAAATTTTTAAATTTAAATTCTTTTAATTTGTTTACTTGATCTGTTTTAATTATTTGAACCGAGGCATTAAGAGACAAAGGCAATACTTTTTGAAGTTCTTTCTAAATATATAATACAATTTAACCTAAATTCTTACAAATTTTTATTTGTAAAGATTACTGTTTCATCACTGGTGAACGGAATCATATTTTTTAAGGAGCTTTTAAACAAAAATTATTTATTTTAAATTTTAAAGAATCAAAAAATTTAAAAAAAGTACCTGATGACATAAAAAGCCGATTTTAAATTATTCAATTGAGTAAGAATAGTGCAAAATATGTTAAGCAAGTTAACGTAATGGGGTTTAAGTTGTTCAGCAGCTTCTTCAGTAATAATACTCAAAATAAAAACACCTGACTTAAGTTTCAAAAAAAATTTTTAGTAAAATTTTTTAAAAGTCTCAAGTTAAAGAGATACCATATTCTGTTCTGGAGTAGGTGACATAATTAATTCATTTATAAATAATAACAATTGAGGCCATTCTTGTTTACTTTTGACAGAGTATTTATAAATACTAGCTATCAACCAGGTTATTTGTTTACGAACAGACTCACTTTAATAAATTAAAGAAATTTATCAGAAAAATATTTAAGTGAATTTTGAATTTAGAAATTTTACTCTTGTTCTTTCAAAAGGACTTCAATAATTTCACCCTTTAGTCTAATTTAGAAAAAAAAATTTGTTTAATTTTATGAGTGAAAAAGTTTTTGATTTTTGTTGATTTTTACGCTGTTTTTTCATTATCGTGTAAGAGTTTCCAATTTTTGACTTTTTTTCTTAAAAGAGTAGCTGCGAATTTTCGGTTCTTTTAGAAAAAAAATTAAAATTTATTTTTAGATTTTGAGAAAATATTGAATACTTACATGGGTGTCTTGGCTGTTTTTCAAGACATCAAAAAGACCAATGACACATTTTTCAGATACAAAATAGTCCAAAAGTTGTTTAGTTGCCTTAGAAAAAATTTTTTTTTAATAATTTCATAATTTACTTAGCATAGAAAATTAGAAATTTTATTACTTGTTTGATGACATTGCTATCAGGTGTTAGGAGCTTTTGTAAAATTGATTCAATATAGCTCATTTTTACTTTATTGAAAGTCAAAATTTTTTTTCAAATTTTTTTTTTGGAAGTTTAAATAATTTTTTTAAATTTTACAAAAAAAAAATTTTTTTGTTTCTCCTCTCTATCTAAGCATGTGCAATTTAAGTTTTGAATAAGTTTATTATGCTTTTTTTAGTATGGTATTTGCATTGTTTAAGTCAAAAGTTTCAAGTTGAAAAAATTTCTAGATTTTTTTGTTGTTTTTTTTTTGTTTTTCTTAAACGTTCGTTACATTCATACGCTTTTTAAATCTCTAAAAAGACTACATAAGATCCACTTAGAATGGAATAAAGTTTAATCATGCCAATCAATTTTCTAGCGCTGGATTATATTGCTCTAATTAAGGTAACTCAAAATTTAAATCTTGAATTTTATATTTTTTTTCATAAATTATTAAATTCTAAAGGAAAAAGACAAGAAATTAGCGACAGTTGATCAACAAGGCAGCTCAAATTTTTTATCAACAGGTTAGTTCTAAAATTAAAAAAATTACTTTTTTTTCAGGTATTCTTTTGACAAAAAAGTTAAGATTTATAAGCTTATCTAATTTTAGATGTGAAGCTTATGACTCATATATTTTGCATAAGCATTATTTATTTTTAAATACTTCAAGACTTTATAAATTATTTTCTAAAGCCATTAGGGAAAAGAATTTTCGACATTATAGCACAATTTTTTCTAAAAACTAAAATTTTTGGAACTGAGTAATCCTAAACAGTTTTTACTTTTACAATGTTTTGCAATTGAAAATAAATATAAAAAACAAGTAAATGTCGCTACGCTCCTGTATATGAGCCGCTGTTGATTGTAAAGGTCTGTTTAATTTTTTTTATCTATTCCTATTTATTAATTTGCTCGCCTGAATTTTCTGAAAACATTTAATTGGATTTCGATGTGCATTTGAATTTGTGAGAAATTTGAATGGGCTGCTAAAAGTTATTTTGTTATTCCTTTAATAGTCTCCAAGAATTTCCAAAAAAAATACTTGGAAATGATTACAATTGTTCTTATATATATCAAGCATCAATCGTAAAACGTAACTTTTGCAGCGAAACCGTAACTATAGCTTACCAGCAGCTAAAATATTATTGTTAAAAGTGTATATAAAGTTAAAAGCTTGGGCTTTTGCCAAACTAAGAATAGATTCTTAAAATATATTGACAAAGTTTCCATTAAAAATTTTAATGATGCATTAATTCTGCAAAAACTATGCAATCGATTGAAAAAGTTAGAAAACATATATATCGAGCCTTCGGCTCAGAATCAGCTTTGTTTCTCTTTTACATTTTTGTATTTTTCTTCTGCATATTTCACCAAATTTAACATTTTGTATGGACAAGGAGCTAACAAAAATGTTATTATTCTCGTTCCTTTTTTAAAAATTTTTTTTAAAAGATGAAAATGAATTCTTAAAAACAAATGACACATTAACTAGTCCAAAAAGAAACAATGATACTTCGAACAATTGTTCAATCACAAAAGCTTATACAGAATTTTTAAGTGCAAAAAGCTTACTCAAAACGAAAACTAACATTTCAATCAACCCATACGAAAAATCCGATTTTGTTACTCGAAAAAAAATTCATGATAATAAATTTAGTAAAAACTTCAATAAACGTCTTGCTGCAAATAAAACTAAACGTATTACTGCAAAGCATCAAATCATATCTATTTCAGAAAATCCTCGAGTACATAATCAAGTTGCTTTAGACTTACAGAGTGATTTTCATGAAACTAGTTCAATTTTAGAAAAAAATCAAGAAAAAAGCGAAATTGGAAAAATTTTTTTGGAAAAAAATAACGTTGAAAATGAATTTTCGGATGATAATTTCGACGAAGATGAATTTAATGAATGGTTAAATGGTCCAATAAAGAGTAAAACTACCCAAGAAAAGATTAGTGAACCGTCAAGTGATGAAGAATCATTTAATGATTTCATTTCTGGTAATTATATCCCCCCAAATTGTAATCTAAACAATCATTTAAAAAATACATTAATTTCATCGCCTTCTTATTCTCCTCTTGACACACCTAATTCGAGCCTATGTCAATATTCACAAATATTACAATTGGATAAAATTTTGGAGCTTAAATATGAAACAGGAATCGATTCGATTCAAAGTAAAACAGTCAATTTAGATTTGAAGAACTTCAAAAATTTAAAATTGAATGATAATAAAATAGAAATAGTTCTTAATTCGGATAGCGATTCACCTAGTTATGAAATGGATATCGATGAAATTGTCAAAGATTTTTTCGACAAGCATAAAATTAAGGAGAATGATGAAGATCAAATTATGCACGAGGATCTAAATATTAATCATGATCAGCTTAGCGAAGATTATTTGTATAGATTTAGTGAGTCGCTTGAAACAATGAAAGATATGTTGGATACTTTGGATAAAAGCTTAGAATCAAATAAAACAAATGATCAAGTTTTGAACGAAATTAAAATTTTCAAGACTAAAAAAGAATTAAAACCAGAGCAAATAATAAAAGATTTTGCTCGATTGCCTAAAGTTCACAAAGAAGAAAATAAATTGAATTCAGTGGACGTTACAATTCAACCGTTTCAGTTTAAAAAATTCAATTTTTCCGATTCAAAAAGTTCAATAACAATAACGAAAATTAAAAAACCTGAACTAGTCAAAAAAGCTTCCATTAAGGAAATAAACCAAACGAATAGAAATGAAATTAAATCCTTACCAATTTTGAATAGCGAAATCGAAAGTGAAATTTGGTCAAAAATTGAAAATAATTTTGTTAAATATATAAAATTATGTCATCAAAATTTAGAGATTAATTACACTTTAGAAGAATTGAATTTGGAACTTGTTCATTTTTTGCTAGAAGAACACTTGAGAAAGAAAACACCTAGAAAATTATCAAAATTTAATGGAATATCTAAAATAAGTTGGTTGACTTTAATTGAGTGTTGTTTTAGTGGCTTAGATTTAATTTTCAATTGTTGTTTATTAACCGGTGTTAATTATTTGAAAAGCATGTTAGTCAAGTTCGAGTGGAATCCAGAAAGTAAAATTTTTTTTTACATGAAAAATTTTGTAAGTTAAAATTTAATAAATAAATTTTTTAGTTAAAGATTCAATTGAATTCATTTTGATTGAAATTGAAAAAATAATATCAACTTCAAATGATGATAGGTATTTTAATATTTATGTCGAAAGTGAATGCTTAAATATTAAAAGTCCTAAGATTTTAAACTTGTGTAAATACATCAATGAGGCACATCTACAAAATAGTAATTACAAGGTATTAATTTATTTAATTATTTTAAAGTTGTACCGAAACAGGTTTTTTATAATCCTTTTATGATTCTTGAAATATAATTTTATAACCGATCCACAAGCTGTTTTATCCTTTTATTTATTTTTTTTAATACAGTCGAACCTCGTTTTTCCAAAATTATTTCTAATTCCGAGTAAAATTTACTACAAAATAATTTTAACTCGATAATCGGGCATTGTGGATTAACCGTAGAAAAATACTCCACTAATTGAGCCAGATTAACGAGGTCCGAATGCAAAACAGAGACATCAGACTTGGTTCTAAAGATCCTAGAAAAAAAGCGTATTACTCTTTTTTATTTTAATACTGTACTACTATTAAAATTGTGTCGTACCGTACCCATTTCGAACGTACCGTTCTATACTACCCTGCAATAAAGGATTATTCCTATTTTTGATTATAATTTTGAAAGAAAAAGTTAGAATACTTGGAAAATTAATTTTAGAAAATGACTTAAAAAAATTCCGAGGTACATAAAATTCTGGATCAAAAATTTTATTAAAATCTTTTCATGAAAATTTTGAAAAAATTAGTTTTTTTTTAATTTGATAGGATATTGAAACATTATTTTTAGAAAAGAGAAAAAAATATCTGCGAATCCCCGTGAAAAAAATATTTTTTTCAAAATTTATAGTAGGTACGGATACGGTACGGTTCGATACGGCTACGGCACAATTTTGATATTAGTGCAGTATCTCATTCTCATTTCTTAAGCTTAGGAAAAAATTTTTCAGCTAAAAAAATTTGGAAAAAGAATAAAGTTTATCTGATTTCTTTAAGGAAGACCTGCGCTTATTAGTTTAATAGTTTTAAGTAATTAATAAAAATTTAAATTTTTGGGCAACGTCACTCATAACTCGTTTAAAACTGTACTACGTTTTAAATTTTTTTGAATTCAAAAGCCGTAAATGATCGACAAATCATTTACGGCTTTTGAATTAAAAAGGATATCAAAAAAAGTTTATTTAAGATCCATGCAATTTAATTGAAAAATCAATTCTTATTTTTTTTGTCCAGAAAACGTCAGATAATTAAATTCTTGACATTTTTTTTTCAAGTTTTTAGTAATACTTCCAAGAGATTCACCAAGTTTACTCACCAGTTTACAACATGATATTCAATCAATGACTTCCTTACGGACAACAACTTATGTATTAAAATCAAACATGCATTCAAATCAATTTGAATTTTTTAAGTCAATATCAACCTATGATGTTTTAATAATAAATAACAATGTACAATTATACGATAAAATTTTAGATTTTACTCATATAATCGCATATGAACCTTTAAAAGCGTACAACGATTCTGTACAAAAAGAAATAAATAAACTATATGATGAGTGTTCTAAAAAATCAATTAAACTTGTAAATTTTGACGAATACAAAATCGAATTTGAACTGAGAAAAATACTTGATAAACAACTTCAAGAAAATGCCGAAGACTTGAATGAAAAAATGAAAATTTTAATAGTGTCGAGTAAAGCAGCTAATGATCCATTTTTAGTTGATATTCTCGAATATGAAATGGGCTTGAAACTTTATGTTAGAGATTATGGATCAATTTGTAACGAAAATAATCTAGACACCAATTACATTTGTGATGCTGATATTTTAATTGATGAACAAACAGGCGTTATTTTTCAAGATGGTGATTTGTTTCAAAATTTTTTCGAAGATGAATTTAATTGTTTAATCAAAAAACTTCTAAGTTTTAAGTTTAGCCTTAGGAATTTGTTCTTAGTTTTCCTATCACATAATTTAAAAACAAATCATCAAAATTACGCTAAAATTTTCAAATTTTGTAAAGATCATAATCAAAAAAGTCAAAATTTTAAGCTGCAAATTTTTTTGGCTAAAGGTTATGAAAATTTAAAAATTTTTATGGAAAAAATTCTGAGTGTCCAATGCGAGCAAAATTCAAATAAAATTAATTTTTGCGAAAACCCAAGTTTAGATGAAATTTTTCTACTAAGTTTAGGTTGTTTTAATTCCTACAATGCACAAGTTATGTTATTTAATAACAATTTAACTGATTTGATATCGATGAATATTGATGATTTTATTCATAAGTTTAGCTTCATTGATAGATCAACTGCTCAACTATTTTTTAATTTAATTGATTTTGTTTAAATTGTTTTGTTTATACTAAATTAAATTAACCTTAAAATTTTTACCATTTAATAAAAAATTTTTTGAATAAAAATTTAACTTTTTTTTATTGACTAAATTTGGTTAAATTGAAATAAATGATGAAAAAAAAATTACTAAAATTCTTTAAAAAAAATAAGGTTATAATTAAAGATTGACTAAGTGTTCCTAATCATTAAAAAAGTTATTTATTTGACTAGAGTATAATTCAGTTAGATAATATGATTTGGATACTAATTGGTTGACTTTGTAAAATTTACTCATAACCCATTCGTCACGATCACCTATATTTAAGATCGAGCAGATTCTATCAGCTGTTTTAAGAATCACAAGTGTCTCTCCGACTGTTCTTCTCATTAATAATTGTTCGATTAAATCGTCTATTGTTTTAATATATTTTTCTATAATTCTACTACTTATCATTTCATTAATATTCGAACAGATATTTGTTTGTGAATATTCCAAAAACTTCAACAATATTTGGTTTGTTCTAAGCAAAATTTCTTTTTCCAAAACAAATGACAATTTCCTGAAAAAGTGAATACATATCTCTGAAAATGAAAAAAATTTATTTTGTGTTTAAATATGCAAAGTTTAGGTATAAATTTGTCATAATTTCGCGGATATATGAGGTTTTGAAAAACCTGGTTTGAGAAACCTTACATCCAAAATATGTGAAGCATATCAATCTTAAATAACCTGTTACCAAAGTGACTTTTTATTATTGAAAATAATTATACACCCCTGCTACTATTTAGCGTTTTTATTAAATATAAATTTATTCCTACCTAATTACTGTCATATAAGTACACCATTTATAATGTGTACCCTTAAGGGCGGGTATTGGAACAGAGCAGCATCAAATTGTACGTAATTCTAAAAATTTATTTAGCTTTGATTTAAATCAAAATATTTATTTCAATTTTTGAAAAAAATTTGATTTCTATGAATCCTCTTTTTTAAAATTTTATCTTAAATTTGGGTGAAAATCATTTTTTTTATTTTTCCATTTCGGAACGCTTATGTTGTTTATTCCTACACAAAAAAGTCTTTTTTAATGAGAGGTTAGTAAAGCTTTTGAAAAAACTCTAACACCAGAACTCACTAAAGTCATATCTTAAGCTAAGAGATTCGAAATAAATCTAGAACTTACCGATTAGTTCAACAATTTCTTCTACAATTCTGCTATGTTTTATAATTGATGCATATTTCAATGTTTTTATGGAATCAAAATAAGTTTCCATATTTTCAAAAAAAATTTGCGGCTGTTCGCCCAAAGTTTTCATGCTTGAAGAATCAGAAAATTCTTTTTATTCAAAAAAAAAATAAATATTAATTGAAAATTTTATAAACATAGTTTTTGTTACCACTAAGTAAAATTCTAGACAAGTTCGAAAAGTTTTCTAAACTTTTTCCATAAAAAGCTGCCGTCAAAGGCTCTCCTTGGGACAAATGAGGGTTGTTTTGCGAATAAATAAACTTGAAAAATTTTAATTAAGTAAAACAAAATTGAAAAAGTTTTTTTTTAAATTTTTACCGTAATTGCATCAAATTGATAAGCAGACATCTTAGCACTAAGTTTAATCATTCGAGACGGCGTTAAATAATCAAGTTTTTCATATTTTGATTTGCCATACAATTGTACAAAATGAGTAAAAAAGAACATTCCTATAGTTGCAAATATTAGATTTTGATAAATATCCTTATTTTTCTTAACTTCTTTAAAATAGACCTCAATAGATATTTGTAAGTCTAAAATAACCCTGAAAAAAGTATGACCATTTTCAGCATTATTAACATGAAATGCATCAATTAGAAAAACTCTGAGGACTTTTTTCAAAATGTCAATAGTATCGAATAGAAAATAAATCTGATGAGAAAAATTTCTATAAATTGTTATCTTTCTTTTGCATGAATCCCTTATTTTGTTTATGAGCCGTTCCATTTGTTTAAGTCTCATGTAATTTGTGTCCAAACTACTTTGAAGAAAACTAGTCGAGTAACTAAAAAACCCGATTTGCTTAAGAAAAAAGAACAAACAAATTTGAAAGTTTCTTAGTTGTTGTTCTATTAGCTTTGAATTTTGTGAACAATCAGGCATATTTGAATCTAATTTTTTCCTACTTATCAAAATTTCTTCGAATAAAAAGTCCAAGAAATCACGAAAAAAAATTAAAATCATTTTAAATTGATTTAAAATTGGATATAGATTGGTTATTTTTTTGGTCAAAAAAAACGAATCAACACCTAATTTCACATAAAGCTTCATAGTCAATAAAATAAGCTCGTATAATAGATCGGAATTTTCACGAGTAAAATTCCTTGTTTCATCAAGCTTAAAATTATATAAATTTAATTTAGAAATTAAAAAAAATAATTTTTTTTTGATCAATTACATTTAAACAAAATACAAAACATTGATCAGCTATTTTTTTAATGGTAGTCTCTTTTCTATTGTAATTTATTTGCGACAAATTTTTAGTTAAACCAAGCACATTTTTGGTCAAAAAAGTCTCATTTTGATCAAGCTATTTAACAAAAATTAAGTACAAATAAACAGTTTGATTTTTTTCTAAGCTTAAAATACTTTGATTTTATCGGCTGATCTTGCCATGTTAACTAAATCAATTAGATTTAAGTATGCTAGTGGATGATTGCTATTGCATGTTACTTCATTATAATCAAAATAGTCTATCCAATTTGCCATTTTGTAATTAACCTATTTGCTAAGCAAACTAAAATATAATTATTGATTCTTTAATGGGCCTAAAGACGTTTGTTTGAAGAAAAAAATTTTTTTCTTTTGATTTAAAGCAATTTTTAAATTTCTTGAAATTAAAATTTCCAAATTTATAACCTATCCTTGAAGAGAAAAAAAAACAAATTAAAACTTTTCTTAAATGGATTATGAACAAATTTACTAGAAATTTTGCTCTTTTAAAAATTAAAATTTTTAGTAACATTATTCTTGAGACTTAATTGTTTCTTTTTCTTCTTGATTTCGAATGGTTATATTTTTTAAAACCAACTGATCATTCTACACTACAATATAAAACAAAGTTAACGATCTCTTTAAACAGAGCATACACAAAACCAACACTAAACAGGAACAAAACGAAACTAGCACAACTCATAAGCATTTTAAAACATGTTACAAAATGAATCTATTACAATAGAAAGTATTTTTTTTGAATGCCTCAAAAACACGCACCCAGGCGGGCCATCAAGAAGAAAAGACCTTTTGATACGTTTCTATATATTAAATAATTTCTTTTCGTTTTTTACTGTTTCAGAAAATGAAATCGAAATAATGATATTGTTTTTATTGAGAACAACCGGGTTTTTCTGACACAATAGGTAGAAACACCCCACAGTGATTTAATTTAGGCCAAAACTGGTCATTTATCAAAAAAAATCAAAAATTATAATTCGATATTTTTTATTTGATTTTATAGCAAAAAAAAGTCTAAATTTTCATAAAATAACAAAAAAAAAATTATATTTGATAAAAGATACTTGTTTATAACTAGTTGAAAATGACCAAAAATCAAGTTTTTTTTTTAAAAAAATGATGCAATTCTTTTAAGCCATATAAAAAAAAGAATTCATTAACATTAAATTTTTTTTTTGTTGTTAATATATAGCTTTTAAGCTCTACTTTCAAACGAACATAAACTTTCTCTTAATTTTTTTTTCCTTTGAGTTACTTTTTGACTAAAAATTTAATAAAAAATCACGTTTTTTTTAAACTTTCATAGTACATTATGTCACATGTTCCACCGTGTTCCACGCTGAGTCACTTATAACAATAATCTACTCTGATTCTAGTTTTTGAAAATATATGGCTTCCCGCCGGATGCCGCCGGAACAAGGAGATATTTAATTTCAAAAATGGCTTTTCATCAAATTTTGCATTTTTAGAAAATTATTTAATTGAATTAAAATATTGATTTAATTGTAATATTTTGATAAAAAATACATGTAAAAAAAAGAAAAATCTAAAAATACTTAATTTTCGTTTATTTAGAACCTATTTATATATAAACCAAAAAAAATCTTGGTCCATAAAATGACAAAAAATATTTCTCGGCGTGAGTTGTACGAATATGCTTACAATAATAATATGGTTTTTAGACCTGAGTTTATCGATGCAAATTCTAAGAAAGCTACCCGACATTTTGTAAACAAGCTTGAGATTGATTGTAATGAATCGAATGAAAATCCAATACAAAGAAAGATATATTTAATCTTCTATAAAATATATGAAAAATTAAAAAAAGTCTACTTTAAACGAAATGTTTTTGAAAAAAGAAATGAAGAATGGCTTTCTGGTAAAATTGATTTAACAGATGAAAATTATCCAATTACAAGAACGTCTAATTCTCCTAAAAAAATTACTAGTAAAATTTCTTTTTCAATCTTTTATACATGGCACCTAAAATTTAATTTTAAAGAGAAAAAACGAAAAGTTAAATCATGGGAATTTTTATCTGCTGAAAGAAAACGAAAACTTGTTGCTGAACTCGCTAAAGGAAACTCTTATGAAAAGCTGTTTAGGGCTCTAATATATAATGCAAGAGTAAATAACCGTTTGAGTCTTGTTAGAGTTCTAAAATATTCGTATAAAAGACAGGATGGAGATAAAGAAATTTGTAAAATGATTGATACTAAATCAATAATTAAGTTGACAGCAAATGAAGCACTTTCGATCATCATTACTTGTAATTTAACTCAAGCATCCTATCAATTAATTCGCAATATTGCTAGACAAAAAAATGCAGACATTTTTCCAACTTATGATGAAGTTTTATGTGCCAAAAACGAATGTTTTAACAAAGAAATAATTGTGGATGAATTAAAAGCTGAGGTAAAAGTTCAAGATCTCTTAAATATAACTGCAAATCGTCTTATTCAAATTGAATCAATTTCAAATTCCATTATAAAAAGAGGAGAAGACTTGTCACAAAGTGGGGTTAATGGAAGATTAGAAATTGATTTGAATTTAATTTCAAAATGGGGATTTGATGGAGCTAGTGGTTTTGGAAAATTTAAGCAGCGTTTCGAAAATAGCCCTTTTGATTCATCGGATGAGAGTTTATTTACGTCATCATTGGTTCCGCTTTTTTTGGCAGACGAAAATAACAATAATTTGTGGATCAATAAAATACCATCATCTCCCCGTTTTTGTCGGCCTATTAGATTTCAATTTTTAAAAGAAACATCAAATGAGATTAAAAATGAATTTGAATACATAAAATCTCAAATGGATAGATTAGAACTTTTTCAAGTCGAAATTCCATTTGGAAATAGATTTATATATTTAAATATAAAGTTTGAAAACAAATTAACTATGTTAGATGGTAAAGCTGCAAATGCAGTTTGTGGTAATTCGGCCTCAAGGGTATGCAATATTTGTGGTGCAACACCAGTTGAGATGAATCAGATGAAAACTCTATATACTAAAGAATCAAATCAAGAAGCTATTTTGCTCGGTATTTCACCACTACATATGTGGATTCGTTCTTTCGAATTTATTCTACACCTTTCATATAGACTTGAATTTGAATCTTGGCAAGTAAGAAAATCGAATGAAGAGCATTTAAAACTGTACAAGCTTAAGAAAACTAGAGTTCAAAAAGAATTTAGAGAAAAATTGGGTCTCATTGTTGACATGCCAAAAGATTCTGGGTGTGGAACTTCAAATGATGGTAATACATCGAGAAGAGCTTTTCGAAATTACCAAGTTTTTTCAAAAATAACCGGAATAAGCGAATTTTTCATCCGTCGGCTTTACATCACGTTGTGTGCTATCAATTCGACACACAAGATAGACGAGAAAAAATTTCAGGATTACAATCAAGAGACTTTTAATTATTATGTAAGGAATTACAATTGGTTCTATATGCCAGTATCTGTGCACAAATTGATTGTTCATGGTTCTGAGGTTGTCTCTGAACTTTTATATCCAATTGGGCTTTTCAGTGAAGAAGCTCAAGAATCCCGAAACAAGGATAGCAAAAGTATTCGTTTACATCACACGCGAAAAGCGAATAGAGTATTAACTAATACAGATCATTTTAAACATTTGCTTGTAACAAGTGATCCGTTATTATCAACAATAAGTTCAAATCTTGGAAAATGTCGGAACAAAAAAAAAGAAAAAATTGAAAACTTACTTGAAGTAAAAAGACTTTTGATACTTGAAGAAGAAGAAGATGAGCAAGAAGAAGATGGTGAGCATGAAGAAAGCGACGAGCAAGAAGAAGATGATGAGCAAGATGAAATACAAGACCTTGATGAGACTAAAGATCTAGAAAATGATAAAATTCTAAATAATGATGAAAGAATATTAAATGAAGAACAAATCGACTTCCCATATTATTTTTATAGTGAATAAAAAATATCCAAGATAAAGAAATAGTATTTTTTTTGATTTTTAATTAATTTTGTTCTTTGAATAACATTTTATTTACAAAGATTTCAAAGAAATGATATTTATTTATAATTTTGTATTAAAAAGTGCGTTTTTGAGTGAAATAGTTAAAAATTATAAAAAACCAACCACAAATTCGAAATCTACACACTTTTTTACCTGTAACAACTCAAAATCAAATGAAAATAATTGATTTTTAAAAATTTGACCAGTTTTGAGTAAAATTAAATCACTGTGCACCCTCAATATTATTCAAAATTTAAATTATTTATTAAAGAAAAATTCTAGATGGTACCTTGACGAAGAAATTTTTTTTCCTTTTCCTAAAAAATCTTTAAAAAGGTATTCTATTTTTTCGACGGTGATATTTCGTAAAATATTTTTTCGACATAATAAATTCGACTGATAAGACAAAAGTTTCTACATGTATTTTTCCGACATGAGTAATTTCGACAAAATAATTTTGGCAGAAATAGTAGTAGTAGTAGTAGCCTCGGTTCATATGGTTTGTCTTTAATTGTTTTCACAAGTTTTGTCGCTCTTTTTTGAACTCTTTCAAGAATCTTAATGTTGGATTTCGTATGTGGTGGCCACGAGCTAAAAGCATATTCCAAGTGCGGCCTTACAAGGAGAGTATGAAGCGGAATAATTGTTTCTTTGGATAGATAAGTGAACGAACTTTTGATTTGACCTAGGACTCTATTCGCTCTGGTCGAGGCGGATACACATCTTTGGTTATTAGAACTCCAAGATCTTATTCACATGTTCACATGACAAGAAAATTTATTATAATATCACTATTGAAGGATTTTTTTAAGGTGATTTCGGTAGAGCATAGTTTATTCAAAAAAACATAAAAAATAAAAACTTAGTCATTAAGGAACATTCCGCATTTTTTTCTAAATTTAGTACGAAATTAATTACTTGGGTAAATTTGATTTCTGTACAATAATCTTTACCGAGATTTAATTATCTTAAAAAAAACTTCTTGAACGGGTAGGAACAAAATTTGAATGCTTTTTTTGTTGTAATTTTGTGGCTGGTCAAAACTACGAAAATCTGTTCGTAAAATGTACTTCAAATTTTTATACATTAAAAAATACGAACACGTGTTCATAAAATTAAAATTTTTTTCTTATAAAATTTTACTTAAAAAAATCCAGAGAAGCGAAGTTATGTTCTAAACAAATTTTGCCAAAAATCAACCGGGAATTCAAGTATTACTTAAATTCAAAGACTAAAGCTTAAATCCTTTTGTTTCATGGCCTTTGTTCTTTACACCATTGGTAAGAAAAAATTTGAATTTTACTTTTTTAGAAAACTAGGTAACACCCATACTTTTTCTTCAATTATTCAAAAAAAAAACAGAATTAAATTTGAATTTTATTGAATAACTTTAATAAACAAAACAAATATATTGATTAATAGCCTATTTTTATTTACAGGGATTCTTATATGAATGTAACGTCGTTAACCGTAACTTTTAACCGTAACCCGTTTTAATTAGCCTGAATTTTCAATTATAAAATGTTTTAGCTATGGTTACGGTTACGGTCAAAATTTACTGTTGACGTTACATTTATATATGAACCACTGTAGCGAAATTCAAAAAAAAAAATTGATAAATAAATATAAATAGTTTTGAAAAGAATTGTCATCGAGTCTAAATATTCGAAAGAAAGAACATAACAAAACAAAAATTCCATACTCAATAAATACAAAAAACAAATACAATACAAAGAAAAAACGAATTTATTTTTGTTTTCCTCGTGAACACATGACCCTAATGTGATTAAGAGTGTAAAAAACAGATTTATTAATAGCTTCCTCTGGTGTATCACCATAACCTCCATAGGTCAAATGTGGATTCGTTTTTAAATCCAAAGCGCATACATGTGCATCTTTTAAAATAAAATTTTAAATTAAAATGATTTTTTTTAAAATAAATTATAAAAAATATTTTTACTAGTTGTCGTTGGAATTCTATAAATTTCGTATTCGAATTTTTCCTCTTTAGCTAATTGATCCAATAAATGAAGACTAGATACTTTTTCCAATTCACTCGAAAGTACTAAATTAATTGCCAAATTTTTACTCAACTTAAATTGATTGAATATATTGGCAGCGAATTTTTTAGTACCATTTATTTTCGGATGAATTTGATCATAACCATTAGTCTCAGTTTTAGAGACATTAATTGGCTTATTAAATTGTCCACTAGCTTTAATCCTAAATAAAAGTCTTAATGCAGCGTATTTCTTAGCTAGCTTTTTTGTTCTTGCCAAAGCAGACTCTTTAAAATTGCCAAATGTAACATTACATAAGAATTGTCTATTATGTGGTGGGCCCTCTTCGTCACCATACTCAAATTCAGGTGGTCGCATTGAATATCGACTAGCTATTTCAATTAATTCACCAACTGGATTTTCACATTTTATAACACTTTCTTTAATAGCGTCTATATTTTCAACGCTACCAACTTGAATATTTGATAAGTCAAGTTCATTATTCGGAATTACGGGAGCATTTAAGACCTCACTAGCTAAGGATTTACTCAAAACTGTCGATGGATTTTCTTCTAAATCCAAATTATTCAAACCATTTCTTTTTTAATTAAATAAATTTTAATTTTTTTTTGGTTGAGGGAAAATTATTAAAAATAATTTTACATTAAGTCATTTAACTTATTGGCAAGTTCATCATTTATACCAAGATTGTTCAATCTAACTTGGTTCAATACTCCTAAAGCAGCTAAATGTTTGGCCTTTTTTTTAGTACTACTTTTACCAATCGCTTGTATTTCTTGATTTAGTGAACACTTAAAGACGAAAATTGGCTGATGAATTTTTCCCTCAGCATCAAGAAGTTCATAGACAGGCGCAGGACAAACAGATTTAGTGCATATTTCTTGTAATAAACTAATTGGAGTCCGAAAGCTTTTGCTATCTGATTCATTAAAAAGTAGACTTGCTGCATTAACAGCAGAGAGTGTTATTGAATCAGATTTTTTCAATGGAGTTTTTAATATGGACATTTTTTCATAAAATAAATATTCACTTCCACTTTAAAGAATAAAAAAAAAAGAAAATATTTTCAATAGCGAATTTTTAATTCCTTAAATTATTTTGAGTATTTTTAGTTTTAAGACTATGTGAAGTCTCTTTTTTTTTGTCTTATGAGATATAAGTAAGTCGATTGAGAATATGTATAAATTGTGAAATGAGCCCTGACTTTAATAAGCTTCTGAGGATTTAAAATGAATGCAATAATAATAGAGGTTCTTAATTAAAGAAAAATCTTTCGAGAGTAATATTTCTCCTGAAGAAAAAATGGGATTAAGATATAAAATATCACTTTCGAAGGTATTAGCATTGGCGAAAAAAGAACATAGACCAAAAAGAATTAAATTATTTTGAATTGGACATGATTAAGAAAAATAAAATTACGTAAATAGACATTTTAAAAACAGAAATAACCTTGAAATTCCGCTCTAAGTTTAAATTAAGAATTAAATCTAGCTTATTTTAAATAGACTTATTGCGTTTTTAAACCCCAAATTTTTAATGAAGTGCCCTATATTTGTTAAAAAAACAACCAAGTCAAGAAAAAATTTAAATATTTTTAGTAAGAAAAAAACTATTTTTTGACACAGTCATAATAAAGTCACCCAAATCAACTTGAACTAACTTTATTCGGCTTTTTTAAAAGCTTCTTTTAAATTTATTTTTTTTTATTAGTTTTAAAACTTCAGAAGTTTTAAGCGATGAATTAGAAAATTATTTAGAACAAAAAATGTTGGAAATTTTTTTATAATTTACAAAAGCTGATCAGATACAGTACATTCCAAAACTAAGTAAACAGGTTTCGAAGCCGGACTTCAGCCGCTCTTAAAACGCGTCGAAACAAGTTTTGAAGCGGCTTAAGCCAAAAAAAGTGCCTCCGAAACTTCGACTTAAGCCAGCATTTTTTAAAAATAGGTTCAAGAGCATGACTGATTTGCATATAAGTTATAAAAGAAAAAAGTTACCGATTTGAAAAAAAAGAGATTTTTAGCGGAAAACAAATCAAAACAATTAAATCCCTTCACTGATAATTTTCAGACTTACTTTTTAGTAAGTTTAAACATACCGTTTTACCTTGTTTATAAGCGCCCCCCTAAACCCCCTTTTTTTAGAATAAGGGAAAGCAGAAAAAATTTAATTTGGTTATAACTAAATAGACCACACTTAAGTCTATCGGATTAGTCAAATCAAAAGACCCAATTCATTTTTTTTTAGTATGATTTCATCCTTCAAAAGAGCGATTTTTTGTCGCTTGTAAGCAAGGTATTACGGTATGAAAAACTTTGTCGTGTTTAGATTTACATTTGTTTAAAGTTTGGACTTATTTTATTTAAAGTTTAGAGTTATTTTTTAAAGATGACAAAAAAATGCATTATTTTGACAAATTTTAAAATTTAATTTTCAAAATAATGCATTATTTTTTTAGATAGATTATTTTTTTAGTAAAAAAAAGATTTTTAAATTATTTAGTTCGCAGGACTTATAAATAAAAAGATTTTATATGGTTTATTATGGCTATTACTAGTACCGTATTCCCTTGCTGAATTATGCAGCATCAGAACTTAAGAACTGGATTTGGTGCATGTACTATTCTACATACCTCCCATGTTAAAATTGACTTGACTAGTGATACATGCAACAAACCGACGTCCCTAATATTTGATGGTGCATCATTTATTGGAATTTCGGGTTTTATGCAGCATCAATCATTGGCTCGGAAAGGAAAAATTCAATGAAATTTTTTTTTATTATTAACTTATGATGGTGCACTAAACATAGATTTTAAAAAAATTATAAAAATTTAATCGAATTTTCATTGAATTTTTCCTTTCCGAGCCAATGATTGATGCTGCATAAAACCCGAAATTCCAATAAATGATGCACCATCAAATATTAGGGACGTTGGTTTGTTGCATGTATCACTAGTCAAGTCAATTTTAACATGGGAGGTATGTAGAATAGTACATGCACCAAATCCAGTTCTTAAGTTCTGATGCTGCATAATTCAGCAAGGGAATACGATACGCAGATCGCTGTTTTTTTTTTAAAACTGACCACCAATTTTTTCTTTAAATAAATAAAATTTTCAGGGTTGGACATTTAATGGAAATTGAAGGTCAAAATTGAGCAGAAAATTAGATGTGACTAAGTGGATAAAAATTTTTTTCAATGTTCAATCCTGAAAATTTTATACCAACTTCGATCGATTACAAGTCTGTAGAGAATTTTGAGAGCTTTCAGAAAAAATTATTTTTAACATTATTTGTTTTTACAACAAAAAATATTTGTTAAGTTTGCCGGACGGATTTAAAAAAAAGTTATTCAATATAATTATCAAAATTTGAAAAAACTGATCTAATTTTTCAATTAAGAAGTATTCAAGATGATTTGTTCTTTTAATTTTGAGTGATATAACTAAAATGCGATTAAAGTGTCTGGACTGTAATTATTTCTTCTAAAGTATTCAATGAAGGCTAAGTTTTTTGCTTTTTTATTTGGTCATTTTTTTTAATTAAAATTATCTATTGACATAAATTTTTTCTGAATTCGATGGTACACAGACAAAATTACGGATTTTTTTGAGTTAATGAGCTTGAAAAAAAAATTATTGTAAAAATGTAATTTATTAAAAGTATTTAAATATGGCAAGAAAAGAAAATACAAAACCAGAAATAATCATTTTCTATTAAATTTGTTAATCAAATAAAGGCTTCTTTTTGAAGCAATATAAGGTCTATAATACAATACAAGATAACAATATTAAATATTTTTTTATTTTAAATTTACAAAAATTTAACACTAATAATAAGGCTAACAAAATAATATACAATAACAAATTTTTACAAATAACAATTTTTACACTCAAAGACCGCTGAACAACAAAATTTTATCTTAAATTTTATCTATCAAAAAAAATTAAATTTGACAAAAACGATTATAAGTTCTCTTAGGAAAATCAAAATTTAATTTACGCTTGATTCCTTAAATATTCTTGCCTGTACAAATCATTTTAAGATGACTCAAAGCAAAAAAAGCTGCTCTATTTATTGCCACATCCGAACTTTTAGCAAATGCACCATAAAAAATCCGAGGCTCTGTTAATAATTCAACAGCATATATAACCATGTCTTAAATTAAACAATCAAAGTTTTATAATTTATTTATTTGCTTTTTTAATTTTAAAACTTCGCTTACCCTGAAATTTTTGAATGCTCAAAATATTATAACTGATTTTTTCTTCTGTACACATTTGTTCTAGCAAAAATCTGCTATCTTTTACTTCTATATTATTTGTAAATATGAGATTGATTGTTTTATTTTTGCTAGTTTTTAATTGGTCCATTATGTTTTGCTTGGGCGATTTTGTTTCATTTTGAATTTGTTTTTTCGGTTGATTTTCTTCGGATGTAAATGCACCATATCTTCCACTGGCTTTTATTTTAAATAAAAGCCGATAGCATGCATGCTTTTTGGCTAATCTTTTTGATCTACTTATAGCTGAGTCTTTATAAATATCAAATGATGCCTCACAAAAAAATTCCCTGTCATGAGCTGGGCCATCGTTTTCAAATATAAAACTTGGACGATTTATTTTATATTTTCTAGAAAGCGTCTCTAATTCTCCCACAGGGTTTTTACAATTGAGAATATAATTTTTCAACAAATCTAAATTTGTTTTATTCAAATTAGAAACTTGAATATCCGACAAATTAATATCACATTCATTTGAAAGCGATGAATTTGTCGATTCTAGTAATTGTCGTGGTTCGTCATCAAGGTCAATTTTTTTTAGATTTGTTCTTAAATAAAATAAGGTCTTGTTAGAAAGTAGTAATAACATAAAAGAACTATTCTCATTAATTGAACTGAAAAAAAAAACAAGTTTATAGCCCTATGCTAAAAATAAGCCAAAGGGTGTCTCATTTATTTTCTATTAATTGAATCGACCAAAACTAAGTAAATGTTGAGAAATCATATAATTCTACATGATTTTTTTCCGTTTTGCTCAAAGAGATTTGGAAAAAAGATTGGCAATATAATGACAAAAATATTTTGAAAATGGAAGTCCTGACTGAAATTTTTATTTTTATATCTAATGCTTCATTAAATATTTTATAATTCAAGGCTATTAAATCTGATTTGCACTTATACTTAAAATAAAAATTGCCAAAAATGTCGTTTTTGATTTTTCGAAAAATTGCCAAGAAGTGGTTGGTAAAAAGTGATACAAAAAAATTTTGAGAAAAAATTTAAATAATGTAAAAAAAAAATGCAGAAATTTTATATAAATTTTTTAGAAAAAAATTTAGAAGTTAGTTTCTTTTTATTTTTTCAG
>NTPY01000385.1:109294-137757 GCA_002922825.1 Brachionus calyciflorus
TTTTCAATTGTCAACTTCAATGTTCATCTCATCACTGAAAAGAATTCCCCACTAAGACAGTGGCCATGTTTTTCCCATATAAAAAAACGCTATCCTAGCTATAACATGATTTGCCGAAAGTTCAGGTTTCTTGACAGGAACTTTCCATTTGATTTTATTAGCCAATTCCCTTCTCCTGACTTATGATGTAGATCTAGTCTAACTATTAGACAATTTAAATTGATTTGCTATCGCATGGAATGGTTCAGTGCGATTTTTTTTCACCAAATTGATCAGATTTTTATTATCCTTTTGGATAAATATTCGCTGTTTACCTGATTTTGGGTGAATTTGATATGATTTTAATTCATTGTACCGATAAATTACTATTTTAATTCACAACAAAGCTCTTTCAACTCCTTTTTCGATATTTATCAACGTTTTTCTGGTTGTCTCATCGTTACAGTTTATTTTTCTGTCCTCAAGGGGAACTGATGGGTGATTTTTGAATTCTGAAGGCCTTTTCTTACTTACAATTTTTTTCAAATCAACTGATTTTTTTTGTGGAGGGAGCTTAATACTGTGTTAGCTTATATCCAATAATTCATAAGGATTGGTTGAGAATTTAGGAAATAGGAGAGTAACGTTCAAGTTTTTCTCTAAGTTTTTCACAAAAATTTATCTCAAAAAAAAAAGAGCAGTTTTTTTTTATCTCATGTTAAGGTCTATTTTGATTAATCAATCAGGGAGTGTTGGCTTATTGAAAATCGGATAAGTACAGTTTTTAAAAAAAAATAAAATTTTCCAAAAAGTTGATCCATTCGAAAATGACAAATTTTTAAAATTAAAAATTAAGAAAAATTAAACTTTTTTCTCTAACTTTTTCACAATGCTGTATATATATGAAATTCGCCGATCTTCTTGCAAAATATTTTTTTTAACAATTAAAACATGTTTTTTTTTGAATATTTAATTGGTTTGTGAGAACTAATTTTATTTTCTGGATTTTCTCTAATTTTTTCACCATGCTGTATTTATTTCGCTCAATATGTAGAGGTCAAAACTATCTAAAAATGTTTTTTAAGCTAATTTAAGGAGAAAAAAAAAAACTTACATAATCTCATTTAATTTTTCAGCAAGACTGTCATTAACGCCTTGATTAATCTTAACCAATTGTTTTAAAACTTTTAAAGCAGCGATATGCTTTGCTTTTTTCTTATTGTTTGCTTCGCCGATGGCATGAATACTTTCACCTAGAAAGCATTCAATTGAAAACCATTGATTATCGCTATTAATTAATGTATAAATTGGTGGGGCCGTGTAACTTTTAGCACACAATTCGAACAAGACACTAACAGGTGTTCCCACTGTCTTTGTGTGTGTCTTGTTGAAGCTTAATTCGCCTTCTTTAGTCATCTTTTTTTTTTTTCAAATAAATTTAAATGAATTAAAAATTTTAAAAAGACTGTTAAAATTTAAAAATAGTTTGAGGTTTTCTTAAGCATACAAATAATTTTAGTTGCAATTTAGCATTCCTAAGTAATATTTTGTTTTCAAATATGTCTTTGATTTCACTTTTTTTAATCAAGGTTTTTATAATTAAAAAAAAAATTAATTTTTTTTCTCCAAAATATCTTTAAAAAAACTTTGTCATGCTAATTATTCATAATGCCATTTTTTCTTCAAAAATATTATTCTAAATTTTTTTTAATTGAAGAATTCTTTTGAAAATATTTTACAAAAGATGCCTCTATCAAAAAATTTATAACATAAAATTTGATCAGGACAAAAACCTCGGGGACAATATCCCTTAAAGTTATTAGCGTTTTAGGAAAAATATCTCTTATTAAAAAATTCTGAAGATCGAGATTTTTTTTAATGTATTTTATTTAGTCCAGTTAAAGAATAATAGTTACATTTAACTTAATAATAGTTACAAAGTTTTCATGCATGAAAACTTTACATCTTAATGCCATTTAATCGGATTTTTTTCTTAGTGATTAAAAAAATTTACACACTGCAATTACCATTGAAAATAATCTAAGCATTTTTCAAAAAGCAATCAAATATACATCGTTTAAGCATCTATGTAAAGCAAAAAATCGACTTTCTAATTGAAAAGACATGTCTTGAACTGTAGTTCAAATGATTTTATAAACTAAAAATATTGGATGAGGAGTATGAACGCTCAACTTGAGTTAGAATTAACAAGATGAAATTAATTCAATTTATTTTCAAAAATTATTAATTCCCGCTTCGTTTACAGTATTTTCCGCTTGTAATGAGTTCTAGTTTCCACAGAATATTAATTACGCCGATCATATAAAATCCACGTCTAAATATGCTTTGTTTTGAAAAAAAAAAAAAGTTTAAATATGTAAAAATAAGACCATAAATTTACAAGATAACAGTTGAGGTTAAATTTTCATTAGAACCACTGTAATCCATATTATTTGTGTATTAAGTTTTAGAGCGCTTCTATTTACTGGGTTTATTTTAGCGTGCTAGAAATAGAGTTTAAGAAAAAAAAAATTATTTTTAATTTTTAAAAATATGTTCGTTTTTCTTTTTTTGAGACAATATTGTATTAAATAAAACATTATAATTCGAATCAATAAGTGTTCTCAAAGAAAAGGGATTAAAATTTCGAAAGTATGCTCGCTTGA
Organism: Brachionus calyciflorus; assembly: GCA_002922825.1. Taxonomy (NCBI): domain Eukaryota; kingdom Metazoa; phylum Rotifera; class Eurotatoria; order Ploima; family Brachionidae; genus Brachionus; species Brachionus calyciflorus. The sequence goes on from NTPY01000385.1 coordinate 111,940, forward strand.
ACATTCCCATGTCAAGATCTCATATGAGATTCTCATTACCATATTCTCATGAGACCTTAGCCCTCATTACAAAACATTTACATGTAATCCTATTTGAGATCTCATTAGATTATGGTCACCAATAATTTCTCATGAGATCTCATTGAGATTCTTACATGGGTTGACAAAACATAATAGGTTACATATCGCAAAATTTTATGTTCTATGTTTAAAATTCGAGCGTGCCAAGCAAAATTTATTTACTTTTTTGAATTTAAGCAAGAATTCTATTTTCCGAAAAAAATCAATAATTTTTATTGTTACTAGATTTAAATAATTTTAAGAATTTAATTTTAAAAAGTAAAAATAATTTAAAAAGAAAAATTGAAAATTTTTAATTCACGTTAAATTATTATAAAATAGTTTTCTTTTTTTTGTTGTATTATAAAGAGAAAGCTCAAAAAATGTGACTTACGCAGCAATTTTTACTAAAAACTGATAAGCATTTCTAATTAAAGTGTCCTAAATGTTTATTACTTGATTTCTCTTTTATTTTTATCACTTTGATAGCGAAAAAAATGTAAAATTAGAAGCATGAACGATTAGAAAAAAGAATTTAATTGGTTGAGGCAAAATTTTAAGCACTTACATTATTAAAGATAAAATTTTGTTCATGACAGTGCATAAAAAGCTTGTTTTTACGCACTTATTTTTATAATAATTTTATGCATATAAATAGAGTTGAATTTTTGTTCATTTTTCAACAAAAAAAAATTTCTTTTTTTTAAGAAGCTTAACAAAAAAACTTCAATTTTTATTACATTGTTTCGTCAGCAGAGTCTGTTCAAACAATAAATTTAAAAGAAATGGCTTCAGTTAGCAGAGTAAGACAAAATTTTCATGAATCATCTGAAAAAGTAATCAATGATCAAATAAATATGGAATTAACGGCAAGTTATGTCTATCAATCAATGGCTACTTATTTTGACCGTGATGACGTAGCTCTACCAGGGTTTAGCAAATTTTTCTCGCATAATTCCGAAGAAGAGAGAGAACATGCCGAGAAATTAATGAAATATTTGAATAAAAGAGGAGGTCGTGTTGTTTTACAAGACATTAGACGACCAGAAAGAGATGAATGGGGCAATGGTTTACAATCTTTAGAAGTTGCGCTTGACTTAGAGAAAAAAGTCAATGAATCATTATTGAAACTTCATGGAGTAGCTAGTGATAACAATGACCCACATTTGGCCGACTTCTTAGAGAGTGAATATTTGGAAGAACAAGTCGAATCAATTAAGAAACTTGGTGATATGATAACTAAGTTGAAACGTGCTGGTCCAGAAGGTCTAGGCGAATATTTATTCGACAAGGACTTACAAAGCTAAATTTTAATTAATAATTGCTTAAAAAAGCTTAGTAGTCTCTTTCTTTAGATTCAAATTATTTTATTTAATCATTTATCTATTTAGTTCCATTCTATTTATGATCATTTTATTACTTTTTCTTTGAAAATTTCTATTTAGAACGCGATGATAAAAGGATAAAATGATCATATAAGTTTAGAATCATATTTATCGTTTAAAATTTATTAACAATAGGCAATTTTTAACAATAATAAAATATTTAAAAAAAAAATTTTTTTATTTAAAATCATACTATCTCAAATTTTTTAAAATACCAAATAAACGAAACATTTGGCAAAAGGAAGTTAAGAAAAAAATTAGTGTGGCTTTAATTAATAAAATTAGCCCTCTATTTTATTACCTTTAATTTTGAAAAAAGAATTTTCAATTCGTTCAATGTTCCCGGGAAATAAAAAACGGCGTTTTACAATGCGTTTTAACGAATAGAAAAACGCGTTTTTTAAAGTTTTTAAAAGTTTTTTGCCGTTTTGAAAACGTTACTTTTTTTCGGAAAAAAACGCGTTTCTTTCAGTTATAAACTAATGGGTTTAAACCGGTGAATAGCACTAAATTGAAATAGTTTGATTTGGTGAATTTATTAATAGACATGCGTTTAAATTTAGTTTAATAAACGTGTTCAATTACGAAAATAAACTTGACTAAACGCGTCTTAATGCATTGGAAAATATGGTTTTCAATTTTTAAAAAAATGCTCTTATTTAGATTACCTGGACTCTCTACCTTCAAATTAGTATATGATCGTTGATTAAGCTATTCAAGTTTATATTCAAGTTATTTATTTAAATTAAGAATTTTTCAAAATAAAAGATCAACCACAATTTTAAATTTCAAATATAAATCAGAATTTCGAAAGAATAGATGTGAAGAATCTCAATGAACAAAAGAACGTTTTTTTTTATTCAAACCGACAGCCAAACCAAAAAAAATTTTTAAAAAAATCCAAAAGTTTTAATAAGATAAAAACAAAATAAAAAATACATTTTTGATTGTCACCGAAAAATATGCATGCATGAAAAATATCTCTCCTTTTTTATAGACAAAAAAATAAATAAAATTAAATTATATTTGAAGAAATTAGAAGAAATATTTTAAGTTAAAAAAATTTTATTTTTTTTTCATCATCATCATCATCGGTCGGGCTTTTTAGGCTCGGTAATCAAACTGCTCCAACTTCCTTTATCGATGGCATACTTGGTTATTTCTGATGGGTTTAGCTTCACTCGATTATCGTTTGTTAAAAATCTAGAAATTTGTTCAATATATTGGGCTGTTGGTCTACCAATTTTGTTTCTTTCGCGAACTTTTGATTGATACAGTGCATAAATATTAGCCGGTTCTTCTGGAGTCATTCCCAGACAGTGTCCAATGAATTTCAACTGTCTTTTCCTTAATTCTTCAGAGATTGGTCTTTGCCTAGCTATTTTATAAAGTTCTTAATTTGTCAAGTGTGACTCCGATTGTTTTATTCCACACATGATTCTATAAAATGTTCTTGCGAGGCAATTAAGTTTTTCCATACTCGTTTCAGTTAGTGTCCATGATTCACATCCATATAAGAGCACATGTATGCATGCCGCATCGCTTCATGATTACATTCGACGTGTAAAATTTTAAGTCTTTAATGTGCTGGGACACGACCACTCAGCACTCAACCGGAAGCAGTTTAACGTCATGCCCTTGACGATTTTTTTTTTAAAATTAAATATTGATCAGAAATTCCTCTGAATTTCGTATGTTTAAATAGAAATTTTCAAAATTTGAAAAAAGTTCAAGGTAAAAAAAACAAAAATTATGGTCATAACTTTTTTTTCGTTTTAATTAGTTTAAACACAATATTTTAGTTATGTTAATTTCCGTTTTTTACTAATAATTTTAGTTAAAATTATTCCTATAAAAAACGCCAAAAGACGAAACAGTTTTTGGCGTTTATTACTAAAAAGCAAAAAATGCATTTAAACGGGAAGAAAAACGCGTTTTTTATTTCCCGGGTTATATAACTTTTTTATTTTTATAGTTTTCTTTTAGCTTTAAATTGTTACAAAATGAAACAACTTTTCTACAACAAAATATGTAAAATTTTTTTGTTCCTTATTTGTCTATTAACAGAAAATTGAAAAATATTGTTTATTTTGACTTGAAAAACAAGTCCCGCCTGATGGAATTGAACACCGCTTTAAGAAGTCTATCTAGTCTAGTATAAATATTAAAACAACATTTTTATTTTGTATAATGAAATAAGAATACTATATCCTTCAAAATAACTTAACCTAAAGTCAGTTCTGTAAAAAAAGTTCCATTTTTTCCAAGTTTTGTTGGATGTAGCAAAGATGTTACAAATTGTAGCAGTTTAAACTTTAGAAAAAAATTGTTTCGTAAAAAAATTAATTTGTCATATATTTTTTTATGATTTGGCGTTATGGGATTTTCTATAGTGTATCCCCATTTAAAAAAAAATAATATTAGTAAGCTTTAAACAAATAAATCCTATCCTATTAATAAAAATGTCGAAAAAATAGAAATGAAAGTGTTTTTTTTTTAAACTCGAATCAGCATTCAAAAAAGTCAAAATTTTAATTAGACTCCACTAATTTTAGAATTAAAAAAGATTTCTAAAACTTAAAAATAGATTTTTATTTTGTTTTTTAAACTTAAAAATTATATTTTTATTTGGGTGCACTATAGAACCTCCCCTAACGCAAAACCAAGATAAAATATATATCAGCTTGTAGATCTCGACGAGCTGATCACGAATATATATATTTTATGCTGCAGGGACGCTCCCTTCGAAAGTTATCACGGCTTAAAGTTTAAAAAAATGCCTATCTAATGCATGTAAAATGGGTAAAAAAAATTAAAAAATTGCAATTTTTTGAAAAAAATGAAAAAAAAAAATTTTTTTTTATTTAATTTTTTATATAAAAAGTCTTTAACAGGATTGTATGGTAAAAAATGAACATTTTTACAAAAAATCAAATTAAAGAATTCTAACCATAAAATTAGCCAAAATTTGCTATGTGACGAGGCATAGCCGAGTCAATGCATTTAAACGGGAAGCATTTTTGAAACTATTTTTAATTTTTTTAACTCATGAAAAATGAGAAAAATTCTTATAATAAATTCGAAATTAATTGAGTCTATTAGAATAGGAATAGATGATCCAATTGTTCAAAAAATGTTAAATTCATCTTTGGTCCAGACGATTTGTGTTAGTGGTTTTTGTTCTTGCGCATTAGCACATTACAATCAAAATTATGCAAATTCTAACAGTCGAAGCAGGCAAATGTTTATGATGGCAACAGTAATAGGTGGTTTTCATGGAATATTTCTAAGCTATAAATTTAAAAGTATCAACGTTTCTTAAATTTAAAAGTATCAACGTGTTATTTATTGGTTCGTCTACCGGAGCGATAACATTTTCAACAACAAAAAGATACTTGGAACGCAAGCAATTAGTAGGAAATTGATCAAAAAATTTAAGACTTCAATATTATTTTAAGAATAAAATATTTAAAATTTTTTTTTGATTTTCGAATTTTAATATCCCTGGGAAATTAAATAAAACATTAAATTGTAAAATTGAAACGCTAGATTGTAAAAGTATTTTAGTTTCATTTAATTTCACTGGTACATTATATGAAGTACTTAGATAATACCCCAATTTACATTGAACGGGAGAATACAGTATTTTCAGTTTTGAATTAAAGCACATGAGCTTTATTTTAAATAAAAAAAAAAATTATTTGAGAAAAAAAATAAAACAAAAAGTTCACTAACGTCTCGATGACCGAGACGGAGACTGAATAAATTTTTTGTCGCGAACTTAGTTGATTCAAGGGATCGGGTTCAAATTCAAATTCTTACTACAAAAAGTTTTCACCCAAATAAAAAAGTAAATTATAATTTATATCAATAAAGCTTTGATAGCTTTTTGAAAATTATTTAAATTTTGAATTACTTAGAAATCTATTAAAATTATTAAAATCTTTAAAAACTTTATGAATTTTTTTTAAAACAAATTTATTTGCAAATGATCAAATGTTTTGATGATGAGTAAAAAGAAAAAAGAATGAGCTAAAATTAATTTATTTAAATATTGTTGGAAATAAATAGCTTTTAAATGTATCTATAAAAAAAAAAAAACCTTAATTTTAAGTCTTAATAAAAGAAAGTTTTGAATTTAAAAAAAAGTTTTTTAATTTGTGAACTTTTCAATCATGGCTAAAGAAAACGATAGAGTTTTAAACAAACTAGACGAACTTTCAGCATCACATAAAAGCTTAGCTGCCTCCATTGAAAATCCATTTTTTTTCAATACTCTAACTATTTCGTTCAACTTCTCTCTGGACTCGTTACGAGTCAAATAATACGTAAAAACTGTATAAAAATTCGTATTTATTATTTCCAAATAAAAATTATCTCTCGTTATTAAACCCATCAATTCATTGTCATTTACAAATCGAATAAATAATTCATCCGATTCAACCGATTCAAAATTACCTTTATTCATTTCTAAAACTTTCAAAAATTTTAGATCTAATGTATTTATAAATTTTTTAAGAGATTCCACAATCTCACTATTTCTTAATAAAAGACCCATTTTTAAAAATGAAATTTTATAAACATTTAAATTAGCGTCACTTTCTTTCTCAGTTACAACACTCTTACGAATATGCCCGAAATCTTTATCACTTAAATTTAAAAATTTATCCTCATTTAGGTCATTGATTAATTGCAAAAAGTCAATTTCATTTAGAATTATTTTTGTCAAAATTAAATTAAGAGGTTTTTCACTAGGATTTTCTGTGTCCTCAAACATAGGCCATGTTTTAAGCAAACTCAACAAGGCACTAAATTGATTTTTAGTCTCACTTAATTTGACGTAATTTGTTATTAAACTTTTTCTTTTTTCGTCATTTTCAATACTAATCGAATCGATTTGACTTGTTTTTTTATCAAAATAATCACATGTCGTCAAAATGGCATTCGTTTTATAGACTAATAAAAGCATAAGGTCTTCATCTTTCATATTTTTGACAATTTTCTTAAGCTCTTCGAGTATGAACAAACGAATTTTAATATCGATTTGTTGATCATTACAAAATGATCTCATACAATCCATGACATCTTCATCGCTGATTATTCTAGCCTCAATTTGAGATCCTTTTTTCGACTTTGTTTTACCAGACTCATTCGCAGTAGTCAAATAAGATGAAATTGTTTCCAATAGTAAATTAAGTTTATCTAATTTTTTACTATCTTTTTTAAGCTCAATGCACAAATTATTAAGACTCAATTGAATTAATTTTTTAACCGATGTACTCTCATTAATTTCAAATAATTTTATTAAACTATTTAAAATTTCAATAGAGTATCCTTCTAAAAACATATCGGTTAAAAAATTTTCATAAATTTTTAACTTGTCATTTTCTTCTTCATAAAGTCTTCTCAATTGAGTGTCCAAATTACTAATAAATTTATCGTTTTTCTTGTTAACAGGGCCTAATAATTTCTCTACATTTTCAATTAATTTAATACTATTTTGAATTTTGGTCAATTCTTTATTAACCATTTCGAATTCGGGTTGGCCTTGGTCTAATTTTTGGGATTTTATGATCTTATTTATGCGCTTGAGTAGGTCCTTTCTAATTTGAATATTCAATTTTTGACTACTCTTTTCACTTAGAGTCAATTCTTTTACAAAAAATAGAAAATCGCTTTGAAAATCAAGTTTTTTAATACTCTCGCTTAAACTTTCAAAATTATCGTAGAGTCTATTTAAATTTTGTGTATCGGACCATAGATCTACACCACCACCGTTTTCTCTAATTAAACAATCAATTTTAGTCCAGAATTTTTTCAAACACCAAATAACGTGTAATTTACTCGGATTTGAATTGGTTATTTTTTGTATTATTTTAGAGAATAATTGCAAGTTAGAATCGTCCAAAAATGGTTCGATTATTTCGAATGGACGTTTGAGCATTTTTTTATAGTCAAAATCAGGACCTAAATCAGCTGATTTTAACTTTTTTAAATTTTTTACATGAACCTCACTTTCATTATCTCCCAAAAGCTCATAAAATAAAATTAATTTATCCAATAGTTTACCATCAATAAAATCATACACTCTCTCATTCATGCTTTTTTTATACTCGTCCATTCGTTGAGCTAAAACATGAGTCAAAGGCTTAAGATTTGTTTCTATTTGATCCAAAGTCAAATCAGTTGAATCACACAATAAATATTCTGTAAATGACATGTAGACTTTCCATAAATCAACCGAGTAAAATTTAGCCAATGAACAAGCTAATTTGAATCGATTTAAATCCATGCTTAAACCCAAAATAGTCTCCTCTTTGTAAATTTCATCTCTTTCAAAACGATCCAAATCAATTCCAGCATTTAAATGCTCCAATTGATTATGATGATCAAATTCTGTAAATTGTTTATTTATTTGTCTATAAAGTCTGAATGAATTTTCACTCGTAAATTTAGTCTTATCTTGAGCACTTACAAAATCGCTTAATTCTTCTCTACTAAACTCATAAATAATTGATTTAAAGTCTAAATTATCCTCGATTAATTCACCACATAAATTCAAAGCTAACAAATGTATCAAAAATTCATATGATTTATCCGAATTAAATTCTAAATATTTTTGATCCTCGTAAAAAAGACCCAATTCTTTGTCGCCCAAGTCCAACAAATATGAAAATGCTATTTTAACTTCTAAATTTGTTAAATTATTCAATAGAGAAATTACATGATTTAAGACAGATGGGTCAGTAATTAACTCTTTTTTAAAGTGGTCAAGTTTTTTGAGAATTTTTTTAATTTTAAAATTATTTTTTTTCAATTTTTTAACTTCAATTTGACCATTTTTCTCACTGAAATAATTCGAATTTAAATAATCGAAATTAAATTTGTCGCTTTTTTTGGACATTATGTCAATTTCCTCGTCCATTTCAAGGCTATTCCTCGCGGATTCGATGCTCATTTTTTGAAAAAGAATAATCTGAATGTAATCTATATCACAATTGGTGACAACAAATGCTAAATATTTGGCTATTTCGGCCAAATTAGTCACTGTTTTTTCTTTACTTATTCGATATGCTGTTTTAAAATTGAATTTATGATGACATATTGATGAAAATAAATATTTTTCTCGTGGATTTGAGTAAATTGCTTCCAATTGTTCATTACCTTGAGGAATAGAGACTTGAATTTCATGTGATTCGCAAAGATAATTGGCGATATTCAATGCTAATTTATAAACACATAACCAAGCTGATTCGCAATTTAAACGAATTAAATGAGCACACATTTGATTTAATATTGTAAAATTATTTTTCTCTAAAGCATTTTCGGCAATCAAGAGCATAACTTCTGGGATTTCGTTTGAATTAGTTGAATTAACATGTAGATTACGCGCTAATTCAAGTAATTTATCACAATTTTTATAAGAATTTTCATTCTTTTTTAAAATATCCTTCAAAATATCCAACTTATTCTCCTTGACCCTGACCTGAACCGGTAAAATACTATAATTAAAATCAGCAATTAATTTCATGCTTGTGATTAAATCATACTCTGAAGTAATCATTTTTAAACATGAGGCCAACATTGGGTCACTATTTAAGACCTCTGAATTTAGTCTAATTTGTTCTTTATTTAAAGTTTTTGAATCAAAGACCAAATTTTGAACTAAATTAAGGGAAGCCTTAGCAAAATCCATATCCGGATCGAAATAATTCGACGATGAATTAAAATACTCCTGGGCTGATTTGACAGCTAAGCAAACAGCTGCTTCTTTATCAACATTATAAATATCCTTAAGCCAATCTTCAGCTAATTTAATATTTTCCAAATTTCTCGAGCCTAATAAACTAGTCAAAAATATTTCCGTACAATCTTTATAATCAATTAAATCTTTGTACAAATGAGACTGTAAATAGCTTAAATCTTTCATTAACTCAATCCATTCATTTAGTTTTAAATGGTTTGTACGCTTACTAGCCGACCATGTTAGCTTAACAAGAGCATCTCGACATGATTCATTCGTACAACATGATTGTTTAATAAATGATAAAGTTTTATTTACATTGTATTTTTTGAATAATTCACATGCTTTGAGATGCTCTTGTACCAATTTAATTTGTTGTTGTTGATGATGGGTTAATATAAGTCGATCTTTATTATGTTGATTTTGAGTGTCCGTTTTACTCGCTGAATTTATATCATTGACTAATTGATGACATAAATTCAATTGTTCTGGCATTTCGTTAACATACAAACAATCAATAATGATTGAAACAAGATTTATTTCATTTAGATTAAAATTAGAAATGGGTAAATTCGATTGAGTTTTTGACTTAATTTTGAGATTTAGGAGTCTAATGCAAGGATTTAAATCAGTTTTGGAGACTTTTATTAAATATTCTCTTAATAATTGTTCACAAGCTTGTAAAGTAGGACGTCTAAGAACAAATGGTAGGAGCCAATCTTGTAAATTTTTAGTGTATAATTCATTTGATGTTTCGTTTGAGTGTTTCATTATGAGATCAAGTTTGTCGATTTCGTTTAATTTACAAATAGAGGATAGGTTATATGGAATTTGTAAGAAATTATCGTTTAATCCAATCTTACATTCGTAGGTTAATGTATACAATGTTTTTAAATTTTCGATTAATTCACTCATATTCTTGCAGCCATTTGCATAGGCTAATTGAGCAAATGAAAGAGCTATGTCGACTAGACCACTTAGATTTTCTATTTCTATAACCCGATTTGAATACCAATTTTGAACTTGATCTAAAGTAATTTCTCCATTTGAGTTATGCGAATCAATAGGTATCAAATGACTAAATTCTGGAAGTTCTATCCAGTCTTTTTCGTCTCTTATTTCATCTGGTTCATCATATAATTGAACCTTAGAATTTCTAAAAAAAACAAAAAATTCAACTCAATAATTCAAAATTTTTTTTCGGAATATTTTTAATCGGAATAGACATCAGTTATTGAGCCTCAAATACGAACATATTTTAACTAAAGTGTATAAATCTCGACGTAATAACTTACTTTTTATTTAGCATAAATTTTACTTACTCAATTTTAGGTAAAAGTTTAGCATATTCGTCTGGATCTAAAGTTTCGGGAAAATTATTTAATATTTCAAGTTGATGATGCTTAAGTTCTTTTGAATAATAGCAAAACAAAATCTCAACTGCATTAGCATCACCTTCCTTAGTAAGAAAAAAAATTATAAATTTTCCGTAGTGCCGCGTTTCAGACACCGAGTCTTTAAAAATAAAAAATTTCGGACTCGGACTCAAGTCCGAGTCTCCTTATAATATCAGACTCAGACTTGAGTCTTTACAAAAATAGCGAGTCCCAATCTCTTCACATTAAAACCCTTGGGATTAAATTTGAAAATATTCAAAAATCTAGTATAAAATAAAACATCATGGTCTTATATATGAAAATTTAGATTTGCACAAGGTCTAAAATTATAAACTTTTAAAAAATTTTCTAAAAGTCAGTAGTCCTTAGCACCTCTTGAAAATATCAAAATATTTAAAAAAAAAATAAAATCAAATAGAATTTCATTTTATGGCAAAAAGAAACGCTTATAAAGTTGCTTTTAAGCTTAAAGCTATTAAAAAGAAGTGTTGACATGTGCGGATTTGACAGTTCAAATCAAAACTTAATACTAAACAAATTAATTCACGAAAATGTTATTCAAAACGAAATTATCGAAGACAACAATGATTCGAATGCAGATGGAATTTTTTTTTCAAGAGAATAAGGTTTTTGATAAATGTTTTTTTTTTAAATTAAATTTACCGAAAATTCGATTTTTTTAAACCATAAGAATTTGTAAAAATAAAAATTTTGAAAAAAAATTCATATTTAGATCAGGGTTTATAATTAAAATTTTAGCTATAAGATCATAGTGTTGTTAAAATTAGTTAAGTCCACTTTTTCGGATGTAATACTTGACCTTATATAGGACTCGTCAAATGTAACCCCATGGGGTCTGAAGCGCGGCACTACGGTAATTTTTTGAGTAATAATTGTGGTTTTTAATTTTAGATTCTTAAGAACAATAAATATTTCTTACTCTAGCATAGTCAAGAGCAATTTCATAAACTGACTTAGTACGAATTTTTAGATATTGATCAGAATCGAATCGTTCGGCGGCTTTGATTGATCCACCAAGAATTTGTTCATACACATTTAAACGGTCCATAAAAGTTAATAGTTTGTGTCTTATTGAGCATAACTCTTTTTGCATGAGTGTTAAGCTTTTTAAAAAATGTAACTTTTAATCAAAAAAAATAAGGAAAAATTTTAATTTATTTACTTTTTCGGATCTAATTTACTTAATTTTTTCATTCTGGCTTCTTCGATTTTCTTTTTACGTTTTTCAACTAAAATTGGATTGAATTTATCATATGGCTCATCATCCTCATCATCATCGATGTCAATTTTTGAAGAAAATACAAATCGATTGTTGTCGTTTTCGTTGATTGCAATCAATGAGTCCAAGTCTGTTCCGCGAAGACCGAATTCTATTAGATATTTAGTCACATCTATGTCTGGCGAAACACGTTCTTCACATTCATGTAATATCCATGATCTTTTTTTTATTTTACTCTTCAATTTGATAAAATAGTTAGAAAAAATGAATTATCTAAAAACAAGTAAAATAGTTATCAAAACTTTATTTCCTGTACCTATTCCTAAATGTATATAATTTCAAAAATTTCAAAATAAACGGCTGTCCCTAAAATCCGGACACGGACACACGGACACGGACAGCCGGACACGGAATTTTGCCTATCTAAAACCCGGACACGGATCTGTATTTACTAAAATCCGGACACGGACAAACCCAGTCTCTTAAAAAAACATGAGACATGCGTGAAATTACATTCATACACGCATGTCACATGCTAAAAATTAAAAAAACAAAGTTCTTGCTATTTTTCCTAGATTTTTTGAAAGGGTTTAGTTTACTTGATTAAAATCAAAATTTACCTAAATGAAATTACTTGAATATTGTTTATTATAAACATGTAAACGGTGAAAAAGTTGAAGGGTCCAAATATTTTCCTAAAAAATAAATCGAGAATTATTCTTTGGAACTGCCTAAATCTTTAAAAAAATCAAAATATAAACTTAACTTCTAATGAAAATTCATTAAGGACCAACAATTTCCTCACTTATCAAGAAATATTCAGTTAGTGCTATTTGCAAGAAATAGAACATTTGCCACGCATGTTCAATACACTTTGAAGAGACTGGGAATAGAAAAAATTTTTTATATTAAATTATAAATTATAAATTAATACGGAGTTTTATTAAAACGAAGGAAGTAAAAAACAACAAAAAAATTTATAACATTTTAAATTTAAATTTTTTAACTCTTTTTGGACTTATTTTTTGATTTGGCATCTAAAATGAAAAACAAAATAGAATTAAGTTTTTAAGTAAAACTTTGCCATGCAACAAAAAATCAATATTTAGAACACTTGCCGTGATGGATTCTACGGTAACTAAATAATGATTTTTAAATTGATTGCAAACTCTAATTTTTAACAATTGCATGAATTTTTTAAATTTATTATTTTTAAATTCCGTACTTTAATGTTTAAAAAAAACAGTCCGTGTCCGGATTTTAGGGATAACCAAAATAAACTTACAAGAGCTAATTATTTTCGCAGACCGACTAGTATTTTCTCATCATCGAAGACTTAATTTCATTTGGCAAAGATTGCATTTTATGAAAATCAAAATTTGCCAAAAAAATATAGAAAATGTATGTCACTTTGGATATGAAATCCAGCTTTCGATATTTAATGACATAAGAATTAAATCGAGAAAATTAAATTTAATAAAATTTTTAAATCTTTATTTTTTTCTGGGCGTATTTAGTGGCCTTGCCTTGCTAAGTTACCATCCAAACGGTCTCAGTTCTATCGGGTACCCTCGCCGATAACTATCCGAATCAGAAAAATTTTAATTTTTTTCTATATTTAATTCGACTCAAAAAAAAATTTGAAAAATAAAGTAACAACTTACTAGATAATCATTTATAGTTGATTTAGATATTGGCTTAGAATTCCATTGTTGTTTATAAACTAAATCAGTGTCTAAATTATAAGTTTCAGCTAATTTTAGCGCCTCGCCATATTCTTCCGATTTTAATTTTCTCTCGAATAGTTCCTCAGGCGTTGTCGATTTAATGTGCATAATAGAAAATTTACGCCTTAAAAATTTTGTTTTTTTATTGGGACCCTTAAAGCCTTGAATACCAATTAAATTATAAGCTTGAGATTTAATACCTTGGGTCAAATATGTAACCCAAGAATCCTCATCATCGTCATCATAATCATCTTCGTCAGTTTGATTACTCAACTCGTTCGACTCACTTAAATTTAACTCTGAATTTTCATCATCATTATCCATTAAATCATAATTCGAACTATGACTTGATAAAGCACACTGACAATCAAGTAAAATAAACTCATTTTCTGAATAGCGGTAAATTGATGGAAATGGACTAAGCCATTGTTGATTACGACCCATTAAATTAGCCAAATTATCTGATGAAACAAGAGACAAAAGACCAGTACCTCGTGTTAAAATTAAAACTTTAGGATTCCACCATCCAATATCAACAACTCTAAAATCCGATTCATGATATATTTGTTTAAATTTCTTCCATTCATAAGGACTCTCAACAATTGCCGAATTCATTTCATTATAATTAGGTTGTTCTGTCATGAACCATTCTTTTAACAATTTTAAAGTAGGCAACGTATAAATATCAATTTTACCACTAACATAAATGGCAGCTAGACTCGTATTATCTGGTGATATTTCTATCTTAGTAACATATTCAATTTTAGTAAAATTAGCTTTGGCAAAATTTTTATCATTTAATTTATTCGAGTTTAAATTGACATCATTTATAATTTTCACATGTTTTATCCAAGGTTCTGTATTGAGAATACGGAAAATGTGTAAACCATTTGTATTTTGTTTGTATGATGAACTAGCAAAACTTCCAATTATTAAATATTCTAATTTGGAATCGATCTCGGCGCAATATATTCCATTCGGAACAATGTTGAGCAATGATTGAGTATAAATTAAATCAATAGATCGATTATGACTCAAAGTAAATACTTTAAAATAGCCTGAATATGTCAAGACCATTATTAATTGAATTACATCTTCTTTTATATTTTGGGATTTTATTTCTTGGACATCGATAAAAAATAGTTTACATATGGCATCATCAAATCCGCTTTCATCTTGCTTTGAAATTAAACTATTAAATATTTAGTCCACATGGTAAAAAAGGTAAAAATACCAAAGAAGGTATATTTAAAAAATACGTTGTTTTCTGTGTGGAAGAAAGGTCCTATTTCGTTTCTATGAAAAAAATCAAAATTTTTTTTTGAGTGATCTCTGTGAAATTTTTTTATGTGAATAGATTTCACTAGATAATACTTTCTGAGAATAATTTTAATAGAATATTTTTTCTGGAAATAATGCACCATTTAAAATTACGTGTCAAATAGTTGAAAAAAATAAAATATAAAAGAGAAATAAAATATAAAAGAAATAAGAAATAAAGATTCTTTACTCTCGTATCTTAATAATGTTCTTAATAGAGCTTGTTGTAGTGCGACCTCTTTCTTAGAAAAAATCTAAAATAACTTTGCCAGAATATATACCATAAAATCTTGTCTATAACTCTAATTAAGAGGGATTAGTAAATCCAATTGGTTTTCATCAGAGTTGAATGCAAGAATTTACGGTAAGTTTTAATCTAAGAACAAGTAGATTCATTCCAAAATAACTAAATATAGATGGTTTACCGTAACCCCATTTTTAATACCAGATATTTAATATCTTTTCGGTTTTGTACCATGTATCAACTCTATGTCTGTATCCAATTAATGATAGTAACTATGAATATTTTTTCGAAAGAAAACATCATTTAAAAAAAATTTAAACATAATTTTTACTGTCAAAATTTTCTATCAAAAAGTGTTTACAAAAACAACATTGTACCATGATAAAAAATTTTAATTTTCATCTTTATAACGAGAAAAAAATTGGAGTTAACTGTATTTATTTTGGCACAAAAATTTTTTGACCTATTATTTTTTTTCACAGACCATTTTCTCTCAGAAACGTTAGTTTCCCGGAAAAAAAGTGAAATAATAACCCAATATATTTTTTTTCGGTTCCTTATATATTTTTGATAGAAGTAAATATATTTAGCAAAAAATTACTTCTATATATCTGAAAGCTTCTTTTCCATCTTTAATATCATAAAAATAAATATTTCCAAGTTCGTTGGTGAATACCAAATGGTCAATTTGTTTATTAAAAAATAAATTGCATATACGAACATATTTGCAATCAACTTTTGAAATTTAATTTTCTAAAATAAGATTTAAAAAAATTTGCAAACAATTTTTCGAAAATTCACCTTCTGTTCTCCATGTAAACTTGCTTTCTAAACTTTCATAAAATTCTATCATATTTTCGCGAAGAAGACCAAATGATTCTGAGCTAAAAATAAATTTTTTTATTAATTATTGATTTTTCAATTATTTGTTGTTCGTTATTGTGGAAAAACTAGAGGAAATTTTAGAAAAATGACCTTAAAAATCGAACTAGAAATATATAATTAAAGAAGCTTCATCATATGTTCAACAAGTTTTTTACAAATTTTAACTTAAAAAATTAATAAATTACTCTGAGACAGCAAGTTTCCATCCATTCCATGGTTTACTAGATGTAAATATAAATTTCAAAGCATTTTCATTGCTTCCAAATCGAAATTTCCCTTTCATCCAAGATCCAAATCTCGATAGAACATCTTAGAAAAAAATTTTAATATTAATTTGTCTTTTTTTTAAATAAGTTGACGACTTACTGCCGCTATTTTGAGATTTTTGATATTTAACATAAATATTATCATCCTTATCTATCTCGCTAATCCAATTCGGAAATGAATAGGTATTAATATCGTATAAAATAACACTGTCTTTAGAGGATTCACTCATTTTTAATTTAAAAACTCAAAAATTTTGAATTTCTTAGTTGAAAAAAAAATTCAAAAAAAAATAAAACTAACACGTATCTAGATCTCAAAAGTATATAATTTCTAAATGCATATTGCAGTCGAATCACGTGATCAAAAGCGAATTTTAAAAGAGAAAAAATAATTCAAAAGATTTGATAAAATTGGACAAATAAATAAAATTAAAAGGAAAAAATATTTTATTTTCTCAAGTTAAATTTAAATTTTTAAGAATTAAAAAGGCTAAATTTGAAATTCGTTTATTGGCCGAATGGCTCAATTCATAAATTAAAGATTTAAAATTGACTCGATCATTTTTAAAATTTAAAATTTGACATTTGATTTCTTCTACACTTTCATTTGAACCATCTTCAATTTTCTCAGTTAAAAAAACTATAATTGTGAGAACATTCAAAACAATTTCGACATTTTCATTTATAGGCTGAATACTCAAACAATTAGGTATCAAGATAGCTAAATTATTTTTTATTAAATAATCTCTATTTTTTGGATCAAGACATAAATTGCAAATAGCTGCTATTGAAAAGTGTAAAATTTTTAGATTAAGATTTTTATTTTCTTGAAAAATGAGCAAATTTTCCATGAATATGTTCAATATATTTAATCGACGAAAATATTCATAATTTATTGGATCATATGCGAAATTTCCTAAATTGGCCAAGACTTGCTCTTTTTTCTCAATGCTAACATTTGTTGATTTGTATTCTTGAACCAATTCTTTGAGATATGCATATCTGTTTAGGTCTGCTTTTCCTGTTCTTTTGCTTAATGAACCTGGTGTTGAAAACATTTTTTAGGAAAAATTAGCAAAAAATATTTTAAAATTTAAAATTTTTTAAATTTTGATGTTATAATTTGTACAACATTTGAATTAGTCTTAGGCTTCATTGCAAACATAACATGAATTTTAAAAAGACAATCTTTTTGAAAATTTATACTTAGTGACGATTAAGTAAAAAAATTCAATACAGTCAACCCTATTTTATCCGAATTTCAATATTACGGTATTCTCAATTATCCCAATAATTTTTTTCGTTAAAAATCTGCACTTTTAAATGCAAAAACTACTTGGTAATCCGAATTTTCGTTAATTAGAAAATAATTTTGGTGAAATTTTGTTGTTATGAATAAAGAGGATTGACTTAAGTAACTGTGAATTAAAATTTTTAATTTTTTCAACATGTCCACTTCCTAAACAGCTCTAAAGCAAGTTGTTTTTTTAAATTTTTTTGTGATATTTATCTAGAACACTGTTTTAAATAGCTCATAATCAAGCTATGTTCTTTAACAGCTCCTAAACATGTGCTTAACCAGGCTGTCAACTTTTTTCAGAGATGTACTGTACTCAGGCTACCATCATTTAGATATTATAAATATTTAAATTAATTTTAATTATTTTTTTCCAATATTAGAAAGAAATTTTACGATCCAAGAATTTATGAGTGATGTTTGTGTTTTATTAAAATTTACGTTAAATTAACGTACCGTATCCGCTTGCCTAGCACTCTAAGAGGAAAGGTTGAAGTCAATATTTTTTCCATTAAAAGACGTCCCATCGATACCATGTTAAAAAAACTTTTTAATTTTTTTTAGAAAAAATATTGACTTCAACCTTTTTTCAAATATTAGAAGCCAATGTTAGACTTTTTTCTAACGATTTATTTAACTTTATTCCAAAAAAATTTAAAAAAAATAAAAAAAATTCTAGAGTTAATTTCAAAAAGACAAAAGACTTTATTTTTTTAAAATTTTTTTGGAATAAAGTTAAATAAATCGTTAGAAAAAAGTCTAACATTGGCTTCTAATATTTGAAAAAAAGTTGAAGTCAATATTTTTTCTAAAAAAAATTAAAAAGTTTTTTTAACATGGTATCGATGGGACGTCTTTTAATGGAAAAAATATTGACTTCAACCTTTCCTCTTAGAGTGCTAGCCAAGCGGATACGGTAATTTTTCGTAAATTTTGCGTAAATTAAAAAAAAAGTTTTTAACGTCGCACTAAAATTCCGAAAACTTGGCTTTATCGCCTCTAAAATAGTTAAATTTTTCAGCTGTGAGATGATTAAAAAAACTGACTTATTAGCCCTTAAAAACCCGGTACTATAAAAACGGTATTATAAAAAAATTTCAAACCGCTTTTTTTAGCTAAGTATTTAAACATATATTCAAATTGTGGTTTTAATTTTTTAATCCAATATAAATGCTCCCTTTTTTAGAAAACATTCCATATTCAAATTCATATTTTTTTAATTTGTAAAATATTTATTTATTTAATTACCGTAAAACCTTGTTTATAGCCCCGGGACTCTACTATTTTTTGATGATCCCCCACCCCTTTTAAACTCGGGTATAACCCCATACTTTTTTCAATTAAAATTCAATTTAGCCCCAGGGTAAAAATAAAAATTCAAAAAAAATTAAAATTGTGCTTAACATTTTTATATTAACTCAGTGTATTTATTACCAAATTTTCATATAGCCCCATGAGGCACCAAAAATCTTGAATACTTCACATTAGGCTCTATTAGAATTATTTAAAAACAAAATTGATTAAATTTTGGACGACCCCATCCCATTTTTAAATTCATTTTTTACTTAACCTCTGGGGCTTAGCACATTTTTAATAAAGTTATTTACTACCTTCCCCCCAGTAACTTCGCATATAACCCCAGTCATTTTCCGGATATAGCCCCTGGAGCAAGGTTTTACGGTAAAGAAATTTACCGATCAACCCTTGTTTCACGAGGAAGCAGAATACGCTAATAAATATAGCGTATTGGTAGTTTATAGTTCTAAATGTACACAATAATTTTTTCTGTTTTTTTTTTTTACAAACAAAATTAATAAATTGTCAAAAAGTAATATAATGTAAAATATTTCTAATTTACGACATTTTACGTAAATATTAGTAAAACTAAAATCGTAGCACCTTTGTAATCCTCAAATTTTATGTAAAATTTAAAAAAATGTATAAATTTTTGACAAAGAAAATATGGAATTAACAATTATGGTTAGCGAAATTGGCTTTGAAAATTTTTTCCTAAAAAATTTAAATATTTTTTCCAACTAGAGTAAGAATAACATTTGAATTAGTCTTAGGTTTCATTGACAACATAACATGATTAATAATTATGATTTTTTTTTTAAATGTAGAATTTTTGAAATTCTAAAAAATCCAAAGATTTTTTTTTAATTTCAATCACTTATCACTTTTAGATTTTTTAGACAAGTCCTTTAATATAAATGAATCTTTAAAATTTGAGATCATTGAATTAAAAAGAAGTGAAAATGGAAGCCTTAACTGAACAAATGATACTTCTAAGAACCAAGTCTAAAGATCTTCAATCTATTACAAAACTCAATTGCTGGTAAATTTTTTTAGATTTTTATTTGAGTTGGTTATTTACTTTTTTAAACAAAAATAATTGATGTCTTTATTTTTTTTTTGTATTTACAAGGGCTTCCGATTTAGATGATGTTTCCATTTTAAAAGAAATGCCTAATTTAGAAATATTAACATTAAGGTTAACTTATAAAACTAAAAGCACAGAAATAAATTTTAATTTTTTTTTTAACTTTTAGTGCTAATAATATATCAAGTTTGAAAGATGTTCAAAATTGTCTAAATTTAAGCGAACTTTATTGCAGAAATAATAAAATTGCCGATCTTAGAGAAATATTTTATCTCAAAAAATTGAATAATTTAAAAATTTTATGGCTTGAAGAAAATCCTTGTGCAAATTGTGACAATTATAGAAATACTGTTTTGAAAAATTTACCAAATTTGGAAAAATTAGACTCACAAGGTAATACTTTATTTTTTTTGAAGGGATCAATCTTAAAAAAGTTTCTTTAAAGTTGTAAGAAAAGAAGAAATTTCAAAAGCTTTAGAGTTAGGAGAAGAATTTACTGAACCTCCAAGAGAAATTAATTATACTTCTCGATCAACAATAAACTCCACAACTGAACTATTTAATTCAACAATTTATGAAAATGAAATGCAAAGGCTTTTGTTGCCGGTCGAAGAAGGAGTTTCAACTACTGAATCAAACTCAATTACATCTATCGATAAAAATTTAGAAAATTTGGTAGTAGAATCCTCAGAAACTGAGATAAATACAGAAGATTGTATTGATCAAGAAACACTAGAGAACTCAACTTTAAATCTAAAAGAATCGTCAAATATCGATTCGGACTTGGAAATCAAAAAAGAAAATTCTTGTTTTAAAGTAAATCTAAACAAATTAATTTGATTTATTTAAATTATATTGATAATCGTTTTTGTTCAAGGATCAAAATGTTTTATCAGCTATATTTTTATTAATTCAGAATCTTAATAATGATGACCTTGACAAGGTTATAAAAGAATGTCAAAATTTAAAAAATCTAAAAAAATAATTTTTTTTGTTATTGAATATTGTTTTTTTATAAAAAATAAATAAAAATTCCTATTCGGTTCTTATTGTATTGAATGCGATTTTTAATCGAATTATTTTGTTCAAGCACAGTTTAGATAAGTAAGAAACGTACCTACAGACAAAAAACTAAACTTAAGATTGATGATCCTCTTCAATTTCAATCGTAGATTGTTTTTGTGCCGTGATTCAAAATCTTTTACAAGAAATTTAATTTTTATCTAATTTCCGAATAGTTTCTCTTGGAGGTTCAGTAAATCTGTTTTTCAAAAATGGAGGTTAATTCAATTCAATAAATAAATAAATAAATCTGTTTTTCATGACAAACTTTTTGAAACAAAAACAAAGAACTTTTCTTCAGTTTAAGACATTAAATGACAAGTTTTCTTAAAAAGGGAACATTTATAGGGAATGAAAAATTGAAACCACAATTTGAAATATGTTTAAAAAGCTAAAAATAGCGGTTAAAAATTTTTTTTTAATATTTTTTCATCCCCTAAAAATGTTCAATTTTTAAGAAAACATGCCAAATTTACCATTAGTAAGTCATGGTCACTTTTGAAAGAAAAATTAGTAAAAATGAGACTAGAAATATGATTTAAGAAACAAAGATCAGATAATTGAGAACAACAAAATTAAGAAAAAAAATTCAAATATATACTGCATTTCTCATGAATAAACGGCGTAACCGTATCAAAAAAAGAAATTTTTCGTTTAGATTGAGGTTTAAAATCTTTTATTCCAAAGAAGAATAAATTTAGAATTGAACTGTTTAGATTTAGAAAATCGTCGGGCACCAGCACGTTGTTGATTGTCATCACCATGATCACCATCACGATCCCCATCACGCTCCAAGAGTTTTGAAATCAGTAATAAGTTATGAATAACTGAACCAAGTCATCATGTCGATGATTTTAGAGCTCTTGATTGGCGTAAATTTTTAAGTCAAAAATTCACCGGCTTTAGCTAAAACTCAAAGTCATCTAGCTGCTTTTGGACTCATGGTTGAGGTAGAACCTTTGACCAATAAAATTTCGCCGAATTTATTATTTATTATTCAAAGAAATGAAGTTTGGATTTATGACCCTCAATTTGGATCAATAGCACAGAAAACATTTATGTTAAAAAATGCTGGCACTGGTCTAAAATTAGGCTTTGCTTTAGCTGTCGGTATAATTTTGTTAGAAACTGGATACAATAAAGTATTTGGTAAAGCAGATCATCATGGTCATGGGCATCATTAAATATCCTAAAAGGAAAAAAAAGATTTCTTACTAAATTAAAGCTATTTTTTTCCACAAAATTAGAATAAATTGTCATTTTTATAAATTTCCTAAATGAGAAAAAAAATTAAGATTGTTTAAAAAAAAGCTTTTTATAGTTGTTTTAATCTTAAATTTTAACTGAATGTTAAAAATTGCATGGAATTTTATTTCAGCACGCTAAAAAATCTAGCACACACATCTCAAAGTATGGTACCTACACTCTGTGAATCTTCTTAACACACTTGCTGTAAATCAAACTAGAAAGCTGAAAAAAAGGCAAGAACATGAATTTTTTAATTTTTTTGAATAAAAATTTTTCTTAAATTTTTTTTACTTCGGCAACTGTCCCCGTACAAAAAAAAATTTGAGTATTTTCAAGATTTTCGAATAGATTCATAGTTATATTGGTACTTTAGTTCAATATATTTATGTTTAACAACATTAACTTGACTAATGCCATTAGTCATGCCTTAAAATTTTTTTACTTATTCCAGGATATCCAAACTTAAAAAGCTATTTGTGTAAAAATATAAATTGCTGTTTTTTAGTGTAAGAAAAAGAGGACACTTTATGACTAAACTTTAAGACAAAGGCTAAAAATCGGTTTTGCTGTGAAGACTTAACAGTCTCGTGGCTTTTATTTTAGCACTAAAAGGGATTTTTTTATTTATAAAAAAATCTTTTAGATTTTGTTCATTTTTTACATCGACATTCTTCATAAAAAAATTTAGTAATCATTAATTTCGTAATTTAAAATTTCGTTTTCGATCTGCGGGTAGTTTTGGGTACGGTAAGCCGTTATTTCGAGATAAATACACATAGCTCAATTGTTAATTCCAAAAAAAGGAAAATTTTATTGGTCGAAATTTTTCATTAGTTTTCTTATTTTCTTTAATTTTAAACAACTTCATTTTTAATTTAAGATATTCTCCTAAAAAAATAAATTATAAAAAAGTTTTCGCTCTCAATTTTTTAGGTTTATTTTTAAAAAAATTATAAATATTTTACTAATAATTATCGAAGAATAAAAAAAATGGAAACAATCGAAAACAAATTAAGTGAAAAAAAACTCCCACAAGATGACATTCCACTGGAATCATTTGTTATTGAAGAACATGAACATGATAATGAAATATTCGAAAATCTCGAGAAAAAAATCATTAAAAATATGTCAAAAATATGTCTGGGTTTAACACTTATTATAACTATCTACGTTCGATTAAATTATCTAGTCGACACTAATCACACCTCTGAGTCGAGTTCAGTGATAAGAAGATTTTACAGGGATCATTTAACAGGCAATAGCTTAGAAAAACCTCAAGTTTTTCTATCCCATCTTCTTAATCTTACTCAAAAAACAAAATTTTTCAATTTCAAAGAGCTTAAAGAGAAAGGTGATGAATACGATAAAGATTATATTAGACACGATATAGCCTCATTAAAAATTCAACTTTATAATCGTCAGCAATCAAGTTGTCTACCTCAAAAAAAGCTACCATTCGATAACTTATTAGTCCCCGAGGATCCTAATTTAGATTTCAATTGTGAGGGCAGCACTTTACAAGACTCAGATGATTACATAAATGAAACTATATGTTCAAATATTTACTATAAATTCGACAGTCCAGGATTTGATCGCTCTAAAGGCATAGTCCAAAATTTAATAGACTTTTTTTTGGGTGTTAGTTGTGTCGATTCGGTAGAAGAAATTGAAAACTCATGTAACGGTTATCAATTTCTACTAAGCCGAAATAACACCCATTATCAGAATGCAGTAAAATGTATAATTGAAAACTATGAAATCAAATCGATAAAATACGAGCTTAATTTGTTCAATTATAATTTGAAACAATTTATTTATTTGAATTTTTTTGTATTGTATTTTCCATCGAGTGGTAAAATACATAAAAATCAAGTGGAGATTTTTGATTTTGATAAGAGTGTTTTTATTTTTGGCAAAGTTGAAAATTATGTCAAAAAAGCCATATGTTTAATTATTATTATAATTGCGTATTTAATTTATTTGGTTAGTTTAATTAGGAAATATGCCATTCACAAAATGGGTGCTTTTACAAGATTTTCAAATTTGGTTGACTTGATTATAGTCTATAGTTTGACTCGGTTATTCTACATTGAATTTCGAATTTTCTATGAAGTTAATACAAAATTAGCTACTTTTTTCACTGAGCCGAATAAATATCACTCTTTTTATGAATTATCTTATTTTTATAAAAGATTTGATCTTCTTGTCGGTCTTATTTATAGCATTACATGTCTCGAGATAGCTACTTATAGTGGCTTTAATGAAATGATTTCGAATGTAATTATGACTTTTCAAAGATCTTATAGGGATTTGATAGGATTTTTTATAATTTTTTTTGGGCTTATTTTAAGCTATGCTTTAGAATTACAATTTTTATATGGTGGTGGTTTTAGTAATTTTTCAACATTTACAAAATGCTTTGCTGGTTTATTTCAGTTTTTGTGGGGTGAAATAGATTTTTTTGAGCTTATTGAATACGATGAAAAATCATTTTACTTTTTTGCATCGTATTTATTAGTTATGATAATTATCATGTTTAATTTGATGTTGGCAATTATTTTAGGTACTTATGATATGGTCAAGAGGGATCCTACATGTCGGGACAACTCTATGAAATTAGACAAGTTTTTTTTCTTGCTTGCTGAGAGAATGATTAGGTCGTATTTTTCAAATTTCGCAGGTTTTTTGAATCAAATATTCAATTTTAGATCGATAAATCGTTTATATTGTGTTCAAGATGTTGAAAAAAAGTTTTTGGAAAATGGTTTTGATGAAAGTAAAGTCGGGGATTTGTTAAAAGAATTTAAGCTTGTTAGTGAAAATCAAATTGATAGTTATAAAGTAGAGGCCATGATTAAAAGAATGTTTGAAATTGAATATGATCATAAGCCTAAGTTAAGAATTAATAATGAAGAATTAGCCGATGAGTATGTGACGAATGACGAGTGGGGACAGCTTTTAATTAAATACAACAATTTAGAAAATTATTGCACTTTAATTGAGAAAAGATTAGATATTCTGAAAAATTTTATTAATTTTAATAATAGTAATGAAAATAAATGATTTTTAACTAAAAAAAATTAAGACATTGAACTTTTTATTATTGAAAAAGAAAATATTTTAGGTGTATCAAGCTGTCGTTTTTCTCTTTTTGAATTTTAATAAGAAAGCGATCAAGTTTAATTTAAGTTTTTATTTTAAAATCTTCATAAATAAACTCTAGGATAAAAATTTTACAAGCTTGATAGTAAAGTATTGTTGGGAGCCGATCCTTTTTCAATCACATTTGAAAACACTATTTGAAAACTTTTAATAAAAAGGATCGGCTCTTCAAAAATTCAGCGAGCAAGTAATAGCGTATTTCATCATAATCAAATAAATGGACTCAATCGACCCGCTTTTGGGCATGGCAATAGTCACTTCGGTTGAGCTGAATGATGATGATGAGGATGATGACTAATTTTATTTCTTTCTCGAACCTTTGATTGATAAAATACATAAATATTTTTCGGTTCATTTGGGGACGTTCTTAGACAATGTCCAATAAATTTCAATTGCCT
>NTPY01000385.1:138525-175367 GCA_002922825.1 Brachionus calyciflorus
CTTTGGGGCATGACAATAGTCAGCTGAATGATGATGATGAGGATGATGACCAATTTTATTTCTTTCTCGAACCTTTGATTGATAAAGTGCATAAATATTTTTCGGTTCATTTGGGGACGTTCTCAGACAATGTCCAATAAATTTCAATTGCCTTTTTCTCAATTCTTCGGTGAATGGTCTTTGCTTCACTATTTTATATAGTTCTTCATTTGTTTAATGTGTCTCCGGTTGTTTTATTCCACACATGATTCTATAAAATGTTCTTGCAAGGAAATTGAGTTTTCCATACTCGTTTCAGTTAGTGTCGATGATTTCTTTCAAATAAGGATAAATTTATTGTTTTTTCTTATTAGGAAATTGAAAAAAAAATCGAAAAAAAAACTAAAAATTACGATGGCTTGAAATTTTCAGGTCAAAAATAATAATTTATACCCTTTTTTTATATTCTGATTCAGCAGATTTAAATTTACAAAGTTTGCTATTTTTTATGAGAAATGTACTTTTTACCCTTTTTTCACTTAGATTCTACTTAACCTAAAACAAAGGAAAGCAAAAAAAAAAAGAAAAAATGGAAATATTCTGATTAAAATAACTTAAACAGATCAGATCTTAAACAAACCATAATTTTGTGTGAAAATTGAGAAAAATTTCTCATAAAATAAAAGAAATAGGTACCAATTAATCTTTTTAAGACATCTTGGTATAATGAGACAGATTTATTCATTGACAAACATTTCCAAAACCTGTTCCATATCTTAGTATGGAACAGGCTAAGGGCGCAATAATGTGAAAAATTTTTGATTAGTTTTCTTTTTTGAGTCCTGGTAAAAAGTTCCAAACTATGAAAAAAGAAAAACTTAAAATTGCAATTTTATGTAAAAATTTGTAAGTTTACCCGAATTATCCGATTTCATGTAATTTTTGGTAATTTTATGTAATTTCACTTTTCGTTAAAACACAGTATTGTAGCACCACTGTAAATAAAATAATTTCTTTTTCTTGGATAAATTTTTTCTTAAACTTATGATTTCTCAAAAAATATGGTTTCCCATTTTCAAATTTGATGTTTTCTTTCACATCAAAAAATAACAGCGTCAATCAATTTTTTTTTAACTTTTTTCTTTTTTTAAGATAAGGTTTTTTTTTTAAATTTATTTCTATGTGAAATAAAAAATCAAGATTGATATTTGATTAAATAATAATATTTTCTAAAACGAAATGTGAATTCACATTTCAAAAAGGCCTATTTAAATACTTGATTTTTATTGAATTTTTTTGTTAAAATTCAAAAAACTAAAAACAATGAAATTAATAATTTTAATTTTATCCGCCTTATTCATTAAGATAGACGGACGAATTGGTCGCCTTGAAGAAGATGATTTCACGGAAATTAACTGGGTCCATTGTGGTGAACGGCCATTAATACATCATGACTCACCGCATAAAATAGTTGGTGGTCAGGAGTCTTTGAAAGGAGATTGGCCATGGCAAATAGCATTGACATATAATAATAGACTAATATGTGGAGGTTC
The DNA here is from genome assembly GCA_002922825.1 of Brachionus calyciflorus. NCBI lineage: Eukaryota > Metazoa > Rotifera > Eurotatoria > Ploima > Brachionidae > Brachionus > Brachionus calyciflorus. The sequence goes on from NTPY01000385.1 coordinate 140,058, forward strand.
GATTATTAATTCATATTGGGCAGTAACAGCTGCACATTGCGTCTATTCAAGTCTAGATCCTAGCAGGTATAAAATAATTTCTGGATTACATGATACAAACGCTCATGATTCGTTTACAGATATTAAATCTGTTTCAAAAATAATTGTTCATCCAGGTTATTCAAATTTCGGCTATAGAAATGATATAGCTTTGATTAAACTTAGTGAAAGACTTATTTTCAACGATTACATAATGCCAGTTTGCATACCAGACTTGACTTTCAATTTAACAAATCAAGATGGAATTGCAACAGGATGGGGAAGTCAGTATTCAGGAGGTCCAATATCTCGATATTTAATGGAAGTTGAATTGCCTATTTTATCTGATACCAAATGCAAAGAAAAATATCAAAGTGTCGAAACAACAACCGCCATATGTGCCGGTGATAATGGATTAAATATTGATACGTGTCAAGGTGATTCTGGTGGTCCACTTGTAGTTGGGTATGAAAGTGACCACGAGCACAAAAGGGACGATGAACATGACCATGATCATGATCATGATCAATTCTTTCTTGTTGGTATTACAAGCTGGGGATATGGATGCGGTGACGGAGGAGTATATACAAGAACAAGTGCTTATAAAAACTGGATTTCTGAAATTGTCAAAAATAATTAAATCTAAAAAAGAATTTTAAATGCTGTTTTAATACATTTAAAATTTTTTTCTTTAAATAAATTTGAGACAAAATTTTAATAAAAAATTTATTAGAATTAAAGAAAATAAAATTTTTTTTTCAAATGAGTGAATCCATTTTTAAAAATATATATCGGTAATTATCGTTCTTTTTTGTAATACAGATTCAAAGAACGATATTTAAAAAAATATAAAAAAAATTTTGCTGCTGTCCACGGGTGGCGGCCATTGGTCCTTGCTTGACCGTTTTGGAGAAAAAAACTGAAATAGTGATATCTATAGGTGACAAAGCTTAATCAAAAATACATTAGTCGCATCCAAAAGGTTTCGTTCTTAAACTTTTTGGTGATAAAAGTGCTTAGTGATATTAGTCCACTGTATTTTTATTTTCTGAAATGAGGTAGGCTGGGTTAAGGATTTCGCCATACTGGGTTAAGGTTAAACCCTTAAAACCATCAACAGCATTTCAACCATGTAGAAACTAGTTTATTTTTTTTTGACAGTTTATCGATTCGAATTGTTGAACAGTTAAAATTGCACAGAAATTTAAGGAGGCCTCTGTACAGTAAATTTTAATTCGTCATTTCAATTCATGCAAATTCAAAAAACTTTAGAACGGTAAGTGAAAAAATTATTCTGTAAATTGCTACAAATTGTAACGATTTTGCTAAACTCAAAAATAAAGGTCTGCAAAAATGTTGAAGATTGCATTTAGAACCTTTTTCAAAGGCGTGCAAATTTTGCATTGTAACATAATTTTTGCAGATCTATATCTTAGAGTGTAGCAAAATTGTTGCACTTTGTAGCAATTTACTGAATAATTTTTTCACTTACCGTTCTAAAGTTATTTGAATCTGCATAAATTGAAATTTACTGTACAGAGCCTTAAGGAGCCAAAAATAGAAAAGGTAATAAATTCAAATTAAATTAAGATTTTTGAGTAAAATTTTTCAGAACAAATTTTAAAACTAAAATTAAATTGGCCTAATCTAGACTACTCCACTTTTGTTGTTACTTTTGGCTATTAAAAGAAAAATTTATTTTTTAAAATTTTATTTACATCAAAAGTTTTATTTTAAAAAAATATAAAATTCAAGAACGTAAATATTCACATCCTATCTTGGTCATTCATGTGTTCCGAAAATGAATGTTTTTGAATTTATAAGTATACTTTTGTGTTCACATGAATTTTATTGAATATTAATGAACATTTATGAATTTTAAATAAATTATTTGAACAGAAATAAATATTAATTTTTGAATGATTATATTTTAAGTTTTTACAAGAAAATTATTACATTCACAGCCAAACCTTTTAACCAGAGTTGTGTTTAAGTCTCAAGTCACTAGTCCTGGCTAGTCACTAGACTTGGACTTGAACTTTTCTTGGAAATTTGAAACATTTTTTGATACATAAAGAAAAAATGATGTCATTTGTCCAAAATCAATACTCTATTTATAACTTTTTTGTTCAAAATAAAATATCAATATACAGTACAAATTAAAACTAACTTGTTCGTTTCTTTTCCTTTCCTCTTCCTCAACTCTTCCTCGACTCTTCCTCTTCTTTTCTTTTCTTTTCCTGAGAAAGGAAAGGTTTCAAAAAAATACGTTATAAAATATTAGTTTTTATTGATTGTTTTCTTCAGAGGAAGAGGAAAGGAAGGAAAATAAAATGCGTACAAGTTAGTACTGTATTTCTAATTAAAGTAATAACTTAAAAATTTAAGTTTTTGATTCAAAAATGTCCATATTTGTAATGTTTCTGATAAGAAATCGTTTATTTTTAACCAAAAATTAAATTTTTACAAAAAATTTTTTGATTTTGTCTTGAAAAAAATTGATTTAAAAAGGCCAAGTCTGACTTGAAGCTTTTTAGAGACTTGTTTTTTGAGATTTGTGAACAACTCTGGTTAAACTATAAAACGATAAAACTTTATTAAAAATTAAAAAAATTAATACTAAAATGTTAGACCAAGAACTTGACTTAAATTCTATATAAATGGCAACTTTTTTTTTATTAAGCTTTTTTCTTTTTAAGTTTAAATCAAAATTGCCCAAAAAAATTATATAAGAATTTTAAAAAAAATATACTACCCAGTCATTCAAAATTAAATGGAAAAAAATGGAAAATGGCACAGATTCCATAAAAATCCTAATTCTGCTGAAATCTGAAAGCAAAGTTATATTTTTTTATTTATGACAAAGAAAATATTTCATAAATTTATTTAAGTAAAGAGTTAATAGGTTATTCAATCAAATATTTTTTGAAATGGAATTTTTTTGAAATTTTCTTAAATTTCGATTTGAGTCAAATATCACAAAAGAGCCAACACGTTGTTTCTTTTAGAATAATAATATACCTTTTCTAATCTTAATTAAATTTTTCTTTAATTAAAAATTGTAACTTTTGTAAATTTTTCGGTTTTAGTCTAATAAGGATTTTTTTGGAATTTTTACCAATTTCCATTTGTTTCCATTTAATTTTGACTGACTGGGTAGCCTTAAATAATGATTTTTACTGAATCTAATTCTTCGAACTAAAATCGAATTTTATGAAAACAAATGGTCGTGTTAATGTCCAAATTCTATATAGTAAATTTAGAAAAATTAAAAAAAAAAGCTATTAAAGATATTTGATTTTGATTGCTATTAAAGATACTTAAGTTCAAAAAGTTTCAATCTTCTTTTAATAAAAATTTTAGACAAAAATGACAAAAATATTTGGAAAAATTTCAAATTAAACTTAACAGAGATTTTCCCAATTTCAAGGAACTAAACTGGTCCCTGGATTTACCAAATTAAAATTTAGCTCTTAACTATAGATTAACCTCTAATTAAATTATTTGGTTTTAATTTTTTAAATTTTATTTAATAAGGGTTCTTTGGCTAATCTGATTCAAACTTTGAAAAAAAAATGTTTTATTAAAAAAAAAAGTTGCCAAATGTTCCTTATCGTTCCAAAATTAATAAATTCAGTATTTCTAGTCATTGAGTTACAATTTACTTTTCCATAACCTTAAGAATTAATTTTTTTCTGAGCTTGTAAAACTAAGTTTTTAGACTATATTTTAGTATCTAATTAAAGTTAAGTTAAGATTTACGGAAATAAAATAATATACGATAACCGGGCATTTATATTAGGATTTCCAAAAAAAAAGTCTGCAAAAAATTCAAGTACTTTTCTTAAAGAAATTTTTTAATTCTTCAGCAAAAGAATTATTGAAATAATAATGTGCAAGAAAACTCATTGAATAAATTACATAAGTTAGAACATTAGTAAAAAATGTGTAAATTGTGGTAAAAGGATTGAATCTTACATTCATACTTCGATCAATACTTGTTGATATAGAACCAACCGATTGTAAGCATCGACTTACAATGAAAATGAGACTTAAAGTCAACGCCATTTTTGTTAATTTTTTTTCCGGATCATCTTTTGTTTTTCTTTGTCCAGCTCCATTTGTTTCATTGGAACCTTTGTTATTTGATAAATTTGAATTATTATCCTTAGATGATTCAGTCTTTATTCTAGGCGCATTTGATTTTGAAAACGCATTTACTAATTTGTATTTTTTATTCAAATATTTTCTAAATTCAATTAATAGCAAAATATTTCCGGTGCTTAATGACACAAAAAAAAATAAATTCCTTGACAAAACAACCGACGCCAAATACAATGGATAGCTTGGTGATGAACCAAAATCTGTGCTTGTAAAAATAAACCTGCTGCCTACATTACGAATATAATTAGCAAAAAACATAGGAATAAACATAGAAAAACTAAGAATAAACATTATTGGCATGACCAACTTATAATTAAAAACTTTTAATTCTTTATTCTTAAGAATTAGAATTCTGTCAATTGTAATAGCTATTTCACTAAAACCAGAATAAGTAGAAGCTATTTGATTGAAGGAACCAGTACCTAAAAGTCTATAAATAGCTTGTGGTAAAGTCTGAAATACTGCGCAATTAACACAAGTACCAAATGGAATTAAGGACCCAATTAATAAAATTATTGACTCAGCAATCGTCTTTACCATAAAATACTTATAAATATTACCATTTTTGCCAAGACGTACAAATACTATGATGGAGACAATGTTCAATAAAATTCCTATAACACAAATTGGAGTTGTTATATAGAAATAACCTATGTTGTTTATAAAAGATATTATTGCTGTTTGAAGAGCATTCACTGTTGATATAGTAATATTTGTTCCTTGAGTTTGATTCGTCTTATTGTTCATTTTTATATTAAGTTTCTAAAAATTAAAAGATAAAAATTGGTTGAACCTGAACATCTTTTTAAAAAATCAAAGATACTCGCTTTTTTAAAGACATTTATAATTAAATACGATTTATCATACTGTGACTCATACAAAAAAACTCATTAAAACTATCTTATTTACCTAAATTTGGGTATCTATACTTACATACATATTTTTAAAAAATTTTCTTTTCCTGCTTGAACATTCCCGAGGAAAATAAAACAGAAAAAAAAACAATGTTAAAACGTCGCTTAAACCCCTGTAAGAATCCCAATGAGATCTCATGAGAAATTTTTGGTGACCATAATCTCATGAAATCGCAAATAAAGTTACATGTAAATATATTGTAATGAGGACTGAGATCTCATGAGAATATGGTAACGAGAATCTCATATGAGATTTTGATATGAGCTGTTTTTTGTCTGTTTGTTTGGCGTTTTTTTACCGTTTTTAGGGGGTCAAACGTGAATGTTAGAAAAAAGGTAAAAAAACACCATGGAAAATCGCGTTTTTTGTTAATTGGAAAACGCCTGAAAACATTTTTATTGTGCAAAAAATTAATCTGTTTTTTTCACGTTTTTTAAGTGTATTTTAAAGTGATAAAAAACTCACGTTTAAACGCCGTTTAAATAGTGTTTTTGCGTGTTTTATTTCCCTCGGATTATTTTTAAAATTACTACCGAGCCTTTTAAAATGAGTAAATAAAATTTAGCTGGCGTAAATGCGAATTTTTAGATTTTTGTCGGAATATCTATTTTTGCTCTTAAAATTTCTTAAAAATTATACATACCTTTAAACGGTTCAATTGTAATGGAAAAGTTTTATTTTTTTAAAAAGATTTTGAAATATTTTAATAAAAAAAAATAATTTTTAAATTTTATTTTAAAAAATAAGATTGAGAGATGATAATTTGAATGGCATAGATATAAGCATTTTTTAAACTGTTTTTAAAAACGTGAAATTTAATTTGTATTTTTTGGGATTCTAAAGATTACTTCTTTGGTATCTGATTTTTTACCTGATTTATATTTTCAATTATTTTTAAAATAAAAATTGATTAATTTAAAAAAAAAAATTAAAAATAAGAAACGTTTTTAAAAAATTGAGAATTAGGCAACAAGCTCAAGTAATGAAGGAAACTAAAGCCAAATTAGAAATGAACAATTAAATGGAAAAAAAAAGAGAATATATGTGTGAATTCATCAGCTTACTTTTAATTTTTGAGATTTGATTGAAAATTTTATTTTAATTGTAATTTAGGAAGTTGAAAAATAATTGCCGATACAAAGATCACTTTTTTAAATTGCAAAAACGTAAAAAAACGTGTTCTTTTATTTTGTATTATTTTTATGAATTTGATGAAATGCTTTTGTCGAAAGACGTCAGAAAATATTATTATTTAAATTAACTTAAACAATAGTTTCATGCAATCAATTAATTTTTCATATTCTAATATTCCAATTCAAAAGAGACTTCCTGATTTATTTATTTTTTAAAGAAACTGATTTTTAAATTTACACAATTAGGTTTCACAAATAGCGTGAACGTTTGTTTTTGACTAAAGACTCGAAATACACTCTAAATATTTGTGGACAATCGCCTATTTTGTAAGAAGCTTTTATTAGTAGATTCAACTGATTAAAAAAACAAATGATTAAAAAATTCACATTTGTGGTCATCATTTTGTCTAAAATACGAATTTTTTTATGAACCTACTCATAAAAGCTTCATGCAAGCTCAAATCTAATTTGCTTATTTTACCTAAAATATTTACAGTGAAGGTTCGGTTTTTCAATTTTTTTAGTTTTTTTTGTAAAAAAAGTTCAACTAGTTCCTGAAATTTTTCTAAAAGAGTTACCGTAAACCCTTGCTTATAAGCGACTAAAAATCACCTCTTTGAAAGGAAAAATAGTACTCTTAAAAAATTAATTTAATATCTTATTATGACATTCCTGGTAGAGTATATTGTGGGTTATAAAAATATAAAAAAATTAAAATTTTTGTGATGACTTTGCTCCTGAAAAAAGGGGGGTCTGGGGATGTGCTTATAAACAAGGTTTTACGGTACGTGATAAAAAAATTTTTCTTAAACTATTTTTTTAGTGGTAATACAAATACAAAAGAAGCTTTTACCAGATAATTAGCTTGTAAGTTGTTCCAATCTTTGATAAATGAAGTCTTTGATCAATTGTGATTTTTTATTCTTCACTTACAGTGGTATTCCGATTTTTTTATATTACGTAAAATCACATAATTTTTCCTTTTTTTACGTAAAATACAAAAATCGGAACACCACTGTTGTCTTAGAATGCTTCAATATATACCGTAAATATTTGTATTATAAAGTCGCAATAAAAGTCCAAATACTTAGATTAAGCATCTCAAAAATAATTAACCCATTCAGGTTTGAGATGATTAAAATGAATACTAAGGACTTATAAAGTCTTGAAAACCCAGTCTTTTCAATTTTAAATGAATTTCGAGCCGAAATAACATTTTTTTATGTCACTAAAGCCAAGTTTTTGGGCTTCTAGTGCGACGTTAAAAAACATATATTTACTGTATATGGTGGTACAAATCTTGGGTTTCTGATTTATATTTAGTTATTTTGAATAGATTTAGTCCATCAAAAATTACGTTTTTAAGACAATTAAAAAATTAGGATAAAAATTATAATAATTAGGTATTTAGTAAACTGAAAAATTAATTATTTGTCATCCCTGCTAACCCCTTATGATTTGTTGTGCAGTCATCGGAATCATCAGAGTCAACATCTTTACTCCAGTCTCATTTATCTACTATAATTTTCGAAATCAGTGGAACTCATGATAAACTTAATGATTTAATGCGAAGTGCTTATAATTTTTTTAATCATTTGTAGTTTTGATAATACCAGTTGCCTTTCATGGGCTTTCATGAATTTCTATGCAGTACGTCGTGAATGGGCACAGCAGTACCTCTAAGGCATCAGCCAGGACCCCTTCTCTATCATCTTTAGTAAATTTTTAACAGTTTATTTAATACCTAATTATTATATTTTTTATCGTAATTTATTAATTTTTTTTTAAACGTAATTTTTTACGGACTAAATCTATTCAAAATCTTCATTCGATATTAATATTAAACTCAAATTTCGATTTTTAGAACCGGGCTTATAATTAAAATTTTAATTTTTAATGCTGGGTTTAATTCTAAGATTCGTGTTTTAATCCGGCATCTATTTCCAATTTTCGATAGTTAAAACCGCATTAAAACCCGAATTTCGGGTTTATGTGCATGGTCGAAAAATTAGGGCCTTTAAAACATGGGATCGATGGCAAGTAGCCCGTGGTACTAAAACCGAATTTCGGGTTTAAGGGCACGAGTTTATTTGCAAAGGTATACGGTAATTAATGGTTATTTTTTTGATTAAAATTAAACTTTTCTTTAGACTAAACAAATATATCACAGTTCCACGATTCGTGTCGTGGCAAAAGTAATTCAAACCAGCCAGAACATAAGTTGCTTAATTTAATTTATTATTCCTTAAAAGCTTCAAATCGCTTAAAGTTTCTTTGAAATCTGTATCACGGAAAATACAAATTTTTAAAATAAAGTTAACATCAAAATCTTAAATAAAATAATAATTGACAACATTATCCATTTTAATTATTTACATTTACATTGAATTTTTTTAGACTTAATTTTAAACGGGGTTAATTGAAATTTTTTTTGCCTAATAAAATTTGATGTAGATTTCCTTTTTTTTCTAATAATGTCAGATAGTTAAACAAACTTTTTAAAAAAATTTTCTTTATTAATTAAATTAACTTTTTGATTGTTTTTTTATTATTAAAATGTGAAATTGAAAAAATTCATTACAGAAATAAAATTTTTAAAAAAATTTATGAAAAAAATTCCAAAAAAAAAACAAACAAAAATTATTTACAATTTAGTCATTACTAATTTTTAACAATAATACAAAAAGAAAAACAAATTAAAAACTTTATTTCTAAAAAAACGAATAACCACCAGCAACTGGTCGCCTCGAACCAGCCACATTGCTCATAACTACCCGATCACCACTTAAATTAAAACTTGCATTATTACTTGGATTATTATTATTATCATTTTGAACATTATTATTATTTCCTTCATTTTCGGCTAAATTTTGACTTGTCCTAATTGCTTGATTGTTCCCAGTTACTGCTGCTTTAATAACTGATGGTTGAATTCTAGGTACATGATTTGCTATGGGCGGTTTTCTGGCTATATACGAAGTTAATAAAGCAGGTGGTGGCGGTGGCAAATTATTCGAATTTAAATTACTTACATTATTTCCCTGTCGACCAAAGGTCGTATATATTTGCTTTTTTGAAGCGTAATTTGAGCTCATATGAGCAAAATTATTAACATCATTTTCGTTCAGTGGCGTAGCCAGGGATGGGGCATCTGGGGCGGCCGCCCCATACGTTTTAAAAGATGTGGGGCGCCGCCCCATATAAATTTTTAAAAGTTCAACCCTTTTTTGAAAGTTTTTTTGAAGATAATATTATTATCAAAAAAATTTTACAAAAGAGGAACGGTCAATTGAAATACCGACCTTAAAAAAAATTAAAAGAAGTGAAAAAATAAAAAAAAAACCTTCCCCTTTTTAATTTTGAAAGAATATTTTTTTCTTGATGGAATAGAGCGGTTTATTTATTTTTTTTAAATTCCCATTCTTATTGTCTAAATTAGATTTTAGTTAAAAGTCAGATTTCTTAAATTGTTACATGTATAAATTTTAATTGATGTAAATAAGCTGAAATATTATTTAGTGTTTTAATAAGAATGAATAATTATTTGAGAAACATAAAGACTCAAGAATACAATATGACTTATCTTTTTTTAAATATAGAACTGGACCAGGAGAATAATATAGATATTTATAGAGAATTAGACCTTTTTATTAAAAGTAAAAATACAATACTAAAATTTTATTAGTTCACTAAATACAGTAAATATTTTGAGTGTAAACAGAATTTCCCACTTTAATTTGTAAGCAATTACAATTAAATCTGTAAAATACTTAAAATCAGCCAATCAATTATGCCAAAACGCTACACTTTAAAGTGGGACATTTAACGGACCCCTGAAAAATCAACACCCACCAATTTTTTTAAAAACAACACCTGGGTGTTTTTCATGGATCTAAATTTTTTTTTCAAAAACTAACTTTCATATAAGGTAGAGGAGGTCTAGAGCTACAAAACTATATATTTGTTTGATACTTTAGAAGGCTTTTTCAGGTAGTTTTTTAATATTTTGTAAAACTCAATAAAGACACCCCCCACAACACCCCCTTATTTTCACCTAGACACCTACATAGAAAACCACATTTTCTGATAGATTTCGACGAGTTCTCTTCAAAAATCATATTGGTTTTTTCTTAGCATTTACGGTTTTTGAGAAAAAAAAAGACTTAAAATGAATGCGTGCAATGGAGCCCGATTATCTAGGAAATTGAACAATGTTTTTTTGAGGAGATTTTGAAATATCTTCCTTTAAAAATATGTTTTCAGCAGAAAAAATTAATGTTTAAAGCACTTTGACCAAAAAAAATTTATTAAAAACAATTAAACTAAAATTAAGTTATAAAATTAGTTTTATTCAAGATTTTCAAGATCAGAATTTTTTTGTAAAATTGGGTCAAATTTATTTTTTTATTAATTTTCTTGCTAAAAACTTTTTTTTTGAGGAAGATTTCTTAAAAATTCCTTAAAAAAACTATGTTTAACTTTCAAGATAATAGGACCCCATTGCACGAATTCATTTTAAGTCTTTTTTTTTTCTCAAAAACCGTAAATGCTAAGAAAAAACCAATATGATTTTTGAAGAGAACTCGTCGAAATCTATCAGAAAATGTGGTTTTCTATGTAGGGGTCTAGGTGAAAATAAGGGGGTGTTGTGGGGGGTGTTTTTATTGAGTTTTACAAAATATTAAAAAACTACCTGAAAAAGCCTTCTAAAGTATCAAACAAATATATAGTTTTGTAGCTCTAGACCTCCTCTACCTTATATGAAAGTTAGTTTTTGAAAAAAAAATTTAGATCCATGAAAAACACCCAGGTGTTGTTTTTAAAAAAATTGGTGGGTGTTGTTTTTTCAGGGCTCCGAAATCGAAAATATACATGGCATTTTTTTTAAACGAATTTGAATGAGAAATTATATCATCAATTTTTAAATTTTTAAAAATAAACTTCAATAAAATGAGATATTTATTTTTTGATTTTTTAACGAAGAAAATTAAAAATTAATTTTATAAAAACCAAAATATTTTGGTTTAAAAACGTGCAAAAAGAATTCTTCCACCGCGATCAAATCTTGTAAATAAATAAAAAATCAAATTAGCTCATTTAGTTGATATTTGAAAGAGTTTTTTAATATTTTTAATATTTTGGTATATTCCATAAAATTTAATTTTTCCCGAATTTTTCTTTAAGGACCAGAATTACTTTAAAATTAAAAAAATTTATGCTTTGAAAACAGGGTTTGACTTTGAATGCAAATTGAAGTTAAAAATTGAGCATGTATAAATTGCTATAAAATTTCTATTTTTTCTAAATTTTCATGGAGAAAATAAACTTTGGTAAATTATGGAGATTTTTAGAAAATTTACATTCCGAATTTTAAAAATCATTTATCATTTTTATAACAAAGTGGTAAAATTAGTTATTTTTTAGAAATTTTCGTGAGCTCATTATAACAAGCCAAAACAGAAGTATCAAATTTGAAAAAAAAAAAAATTTTTTTTTTGAAAACATTAGTTTTAATATTTAATGATATCAAATTGTTGTTCTTTATTATTTTGGAGATATTTTCATGTATAAGGTTACTGTGATCGACAGCAAACTTTTTTTATCAGATAAACTTTTTTTATCAGACATGGATCAATTATTCTAAAAAGAATATTTATGAGTTATAGAGTTATTTTTGAGTTATGGTGACTCGACACAAGTCAGCTCGAATATAATTCGTTTTTAAGCTCTTTCCAATCGTAAATAAGTTTTTTCTATTTCATTTAAGTTTGAAATATTCAAAAATTTACTTAATCAATTAACATCCACTGGTTTACAGTGCTGCTATGATACGATGAATTCAGCATATTTTCCGTAAATTATGGTAAATTCACGATATTTCACCATACTTTACGTAAAAAACGGTAATCTAAAAATCGTAATTTTTGGGAAAATATCCGTATTTATGGTAAATTACCGATAATTTGCGTAAAATTTAGTAAAAAACAAAATTTCCAAAAATTTTTCCGGAGAAAAAAACTTTGGGGATTAAAATATGTTGAAAATAATTTTTAGACCAGAACACAATTAATTTTTTTAGAAAAAATAGATCGAATTTTACAGAAATCTCAAAAGTTTTTTTTAGTAAAAAATTATTTTCAACATATTTTAATCCCCAAAGTTTTTTTCTCCGGAAAAATTTTTGGAAATTTTGTTTTTTACTAAATTTTACGCAAATTATCGGTAATTTACCATAAATACGGATATTTTCCCAAAAATTACGATTTTTAGATTACCGTTTTTTACGTAAAATATGGTGAAATATCGTGAATTTACCATAATTTACGGAAAATATGCTGAATTCATCGTATCATAGCAGCACTGTATCTCAGGATGTAATTCAGTTAAGGCAATTTGAAATCTAAAATTCTATAAGTTGTTCTAACTCAAAAAATAAGAAAAATTTTCACAATGAAAATTCCAACTAGTCCTTTATCACCCTCAACTCGGGCAAGTTAAAATTTTTTGTCAATTTTCTTTTTCTTATTTTTTTATCAACAAATATTGCTCTGCAAAGTACTTAAAATTACTTTTTTTAGAAGACAAAATGCAAACATCGCTATGGTATGTTTGTTTACATAATTAATACTTGTCTTCTAAATTAGAAAAAAACATGGTATAATTAAGCGTAAAATTCGATTGAGATATAGTTTTTTATGAGTTATTATGGTCTCGGAATTCATTGTTTCTTCGATAAGAGATTAAATTGAGCATAAGAATTAAAAAAACTAATGATTAAAACAATAACATAAATTACGCTATGGATTTACGGAATTAAGCTTTGAATGAAAATATGAGTGATCTATACACTGAACTAATTTTTTTTATTCAGTATAAAAAATTATTAATAAGTTTTTTTGGTTCTTGATTTAATTTAAATAAACGCGTCCAAGAAATGCTCGGGATGCTTTAAAATAGGATTTTTATTTATTAATGGGCAAAATTTAATAAATTTTTGTGTAAAAAAAATTTATGGAATCTATAAATCAGTTTTTAAAAAATGGCAAATTTTTTTTTTAATAAAGCTTTTTCTTTTTAAGTTTAAATCAAAAAAGCCCAAAAAATAATATAAGAATTAAAAAAAATTAGTCTTTTATAATGATTTTTACTGAATCTAATTATTCGAACTAAAATCGAACTTTATGAAAACAAATGGTCGTGCTTATGTCCTAATTCAATATAGTAAATTTAGAAAAATTTAAAAAAAAAGAGAGTTAATTATGGTTGCAATTAATAAAGATACTTAAGTTATGTTTTTCAAAAATTTCAATCTTCTTTTAATAAATATTTTAGGCAAAAATAGTTGGAAAAATCTCAAATTAAACTTAACAAAGATTTTACCAATTTCAAGGAACTAAACTAGTTACTGGATTTACCAAATTAAAATCTAGTTCTTAACTATAGATTAACCTCTTATTAATGTATTTGGTTTTAGTTTTCTAAATTTCATTTAATAAGGGTTTTTTTGCTAATCTAATTCAAACTTTGAAAAAAAAAATGTTTCATTAAAAAAAAAAGTTGCCAAATACTAAAATGGTAAAAATAAGTTTTTTTGGATTTATTAATTAATTACTCAAAAAAACTTAAAATTCATTTATCAAATCAGTATTGTAAAAAAATTATTTTATTTTGATTTAGTATTAATTTATTTTGAAAAAAAAATGGAAATTAAAATTGATTCCAAATTCTTATTGTATCATCTAGACCTGAACTTGCCAAATCTCCATTAGGAAAAAGAGCTATATAATTAACTCCTAGTGTATGACCTGTAAAAGTCAATTTCAATAGTCCTATTCTAATATCCCAAATTTTTATGGTGTAATCATGACTGGCACTTATTAAATCTCCATTTGGAAGAACAACAAATGAAGAAATAAGATTTGTGTGTCCTTTTACACTCATTATACTCATTCCATTAACCGAATTCCAGATTCTAATTGTCCCATATTGATCTCCGCTTACTAAATCTTCATTTTTAAGGACACAGAGAGAACGAATATAACTTGTGTGATTTAAAGTCATTTTTACTATGCCATTCGTATAATCCCAGATTTTTATTGTTTTGTCAGCACTTCCACTTACCAAATCTCCATTAGCGAGTACAGTAATTGCAAATACTCTATCTGTATGACCTGTTAAAGTCATTTTGTTTTGATAGCTCGAGGTATTCCAAATTCTAATTGTAGAATCAGCACTGCTACTCGCTAAATCTCCATTTTTTAAAATTAAAATAATAAATACCCAACCAGTATGACCATTTAATGTAGTTATTTTTTGTGCATTAGAAACATTCCAAATATTTATTTTGAAGTCGGAAGCAGCTGTTGCTAAATAACCATTTGGAAGTGTCGTGAAAGAATAAATACTACCAGCATGAGCTGTTAAATTTAGTCTAACTTTTCTTTCTAAAATATTCCAAAATCTTAATCTACCATGAGAAGTACCACTCACTAATTCACCATTTTTCATTATATAAATTTTCCAAGCTCTTGTCTCATTTATACTCATGTAAACTTTAAAATTTTTTTTTAAAAAAATAAAAAGAATTTTCAAAATGGTGTGGCGAAAGAGACTAGGTCGGAAAATAACTGGGACTTATACCCTAAAAAATAAATCTGTTAAAATCCCTGGCTTAAATACCAAATTTATATAAAGTAATTAATTAGGACTTGTAATTGTATTTATTCAAAAAGAACAAGCTCGGAAACTTAAATTCTTCAATAATAAAGATTGATTTATTTATTTAATTGCTTGGGTCTACTCATTTACTAAAAGACTAGAAGTCTATCCGAGAGTAAATGAGTTAGTTTAACTAAGCACACCTTAATGATACGTAGTGGCAATTTTGAAATTGTCAATTATAAAGTATAAAAATTTAAAATTAAAAAAAAACATAAGATTAAAAATTAAGTTGTAAGTCAAAGTTTGGAGAAATTTTAACAAATTCTGAAATTATAATTGTACGAAAAGTAATTAAATTTCTATTAAAAAATATAAAATGGTCATAAAAATTTAGACCAGGTAAATTTTCTACAATTTTTGAACAAAAATTTCTAAACAATCTATTGCCATGCTTTCCACAACTTTTTTCTTTTAACTTCTTTATTGTTACTTCTTAAAAAATAGTTCTGATTAAACAATGTTGTAAGTTTTAACGCTTCCTTTAAATTTGTAGAAGCAGTCGGAATCGAAACCACAACGGAATAAATTTTATAATTCGAGTAATCAATCGATATTTAAATGATTCAATACCTAAAAATTGGAATTTAAATCAAGATTCAAATTTTATGAAAATATCTTATATTTTAATGTAATTTGAATTTGAATCTTCTCCTAATACTATCAACACGAGTGTTATTTTAAGTAGAAATTTTTCACTAATATTGCCGTTACTTACTAAATACAATTATTCTAATTTTGGTTATGCAATTCATAAAATTTTGTTTATTTATTAAAAAATTAAAAACGCATTACATTTAAAATTATATTAACTAATACTGGTAGAATTCTCACTGTTTTGGAAAGATTCTCCTTTATCTTGAAAAACTTGAGAATTATTTTCATTGCTTTGGAAAGACTCTCCTTTATCTTGAAAAACTTCAAAATTATTCTCACTGCTTTCTGAACATTGCTTTCTTTTTTGAAAGATTTGTGAATTTTGATTTTCCATAAATAAAAAATTAGATAAACAATTTTTTGCTACTACACATTCTTTTCCGTTGAGCATTGCAAAGTTACACTGGCTTAATTTTAAACATTCTTTCACACATAAAAATTTATTTTCCGAAGCCATTTTGATTGTGTAAATATCATTTTCATTTAATTCGATCACTTCCACACTCTTAGTTATTTTAAATTCCGTGTTAATTATTAGACTTTTTATAAAAGAAAAACTTGAAAATAAAACAATAGGAAACAAGAACTTCATTTTTTTAAAAATTTTGTCTAAAATATATAAGTTTAAAGTAGATTTTTTATGAAAAATTTGAATTTTTTCTTTCTTTATCCGATTTTTTGATAGAATTGGTCAAAAACGACTAGCGAATAAAAATTGTCGACATTTTTGAAAAAGAAAATCAGCTGAAAAGAGAGATAAATTAAAAAATAAATAAATAAATTAGTAAGCTACAAATCGCAATTGATTTTGCAAAATTTCTGCTTTTCAATTATAAGTCTTTCTACAGAGAAAACTTAAAATATTAGCGCACAGAATTATGGCACAGCTCAAAGACACGTAAAACTCGCAAATGCTGGATATATTTCTTAAAAAATAGAAGCTTAGAGTAATGAAAATTAAAATCTCTTTGAGTAATTAAGAAAAAAAATTTTAAGCCATGAATGTATGCAATTGGATAATAAGAAAATGATAATATATGAAACAACAAAAATATTTTATTTTTTTCAGTTATTTGATTATGGTTCAGTTTTTTCGAGAATTTCAAAAAAAAGATTTATATCATAAATTTTTAAAAACTATTTTTCAACAAAATAAAATGTTTATTTTTTGATTTTTTAACGAAGAAAAAACAAAATAATTTGATATAAAAACGTGCAAAATAAAAAAAAGTTTGTCTATCGCAGCACTAATATAAAGTTCTATAAAACTAAAACTTATAAAACTTTTAAAACTTATTATGCTTATTATTATGCATTGTTATCGCAACTCAAAATTTTCATTGTATAAATTGTAGTTTCAGTATTTTGTTGTAGTATATTCAATTCGAGTTAATTTTGCATTTTATATAATCCTCAATTATTAATTTTTTTCTTACTGTCAATTAATTCTCTTTTGTATTACTAAGAACTAAAAAGTTGAAAAAAAATACGATGATACCGTAAACCCTCGAATAAATTTGAAAACTTACCAGCTTCCTTTTTCGAAGCTGAAAGGTCTACGAATACATTTCAGTAATAAATTCACTGGGTACAAATTCGAAACTCTAGATTTTTACCACTGAATAACTATCGGTATTTATATCCCTAAAAAAAAAGAGTTTAATAATATCAAGAGAAGAGACAACAAAAAATGCGTTTGTAATTAAGATGTAAATACCTAAATTAAGATGCAAATAAAATTCAAATAGTAATTGTAATAAAACTTTATTTTGCCTATTTTTCTAGGATAAAATGAAGGACGACATTATTAAAGTTTGCAAAGGGTCATGTTTATTCATGTCTGTCCAACTGTAAAATTGGCTTTCTTTAGTAGGATATTTTTTTTAAATGCTACTCTACATATGGTTAAAATGTTTTTGAATTTGAACCATCCTATCATATTTTTAAATTTATTTAAAGTTTGGGACAATCTTAATTCAACACCCGATATCAAACAACTACATGAAAAATGTCGTTTTGTAGCTCTAGATACCCTCTACCTTATATGAAAGTTAGTTTTTGATAAAATAATTAAGATCTATGAATAACACCAAGAAGATGTTTTCAATAGTGATGGTCATGGAACCGGCTTTTATTTCAAACCGGTTTTTGGAACCGGTTTATTTGTTAAAACCGGTTCCAAGTAAAAAATGTGCTTTTGTTTAAATAAGTCTTTATCAGAACTCAGATTAGATAAAAAACGATTTTTATTTTAAAAATAGAAGATTCATCAAAGAAAAACAAAAAATATCTTGAATTTACTAGATTTCCAGTAGATTTCCCGGAATTCGAAAAGGCCAAAAAAAAATTCGTTTTTTACTGTTTTTCCCTCCAAATTAGTTAAAAAAAATTTTCTTTGAAATAAATATAATGGAAAAAAAAATCGCTAAAATTTCGGAGAATTTATTTCCATAATATTTATTTCAAAGAAAATTTTTAAAAAATAAACCGGTTCCATAAACCTGTTTAAAATAAAAACCGGTTCTCTTAAACCGGTTTCAAATGGAACCGGTTACACATCAATAATTTTCAACATCAGATTTAAAGTTTTCTCAATTGCTTGCTAAGCGTTTTTTGTGTTTTACATCAATTTTACTTCATTTTACCTCGCATACATTTTAATAAAAACAATAATAGTTTTTCAGTTGCTTATGTAATAAAATAATTTCTTTTTTAATACTTACAATTAAAATAAGATAGACTTATAAGCTTAATTGGTCAATTATTTTTTAAACATGTTGGATTAAAGAAAAATTTTAGCATTGTTACATATAATAGAAGTAATGGGAAATAATAATGATGTCGGATTTTCGAATTTTCCGGAATTTCGAGGGTAGACTTTATATGATTTTTACCCTCTCCTCCTCAGCAAAAATTTGAAAAAATAGCCATTATCTTCACAATGACCTTGAGTGTATGCATATTTCTGCTTAAAATTGAAATAAATTAATTATTAAAATCATCTTTTGGTCACAAAAAATGTTGTAAACAAAATATAGAAAAAATATTTATTTTTGAAAAAATTTTTTTACAATTTTAAAGCTTAATAGTTTCCTAAAAAGAACAATAACAAAAAAATTTCAAAATCAAATAAAATATTTTGATTCTTGAGTACTGATGTATTATTTTTGTAATTTCTTTGTAAAATAAATATAGAAAAAAGTACGAAACCTCTCACATTCTTGGCATCCGAATAACATTTGCGTTTGTTCAACTGGAATTGTTTTTCAGTTTTTATTGAATTCAATTAATCGTCATATTTTTTTAAAAATAAAGTTGTTAAGTATTGTTTTCATCATCGGAACTTCGCCAATCTTAAAGTAAAAATTCGTTAATTTTCTAATTGAAAGTTTTCGAAAAAGGTAGCATTTTAGAGTAAAAAACAAATGAAACAAAACTTTAAGGAGAATGTTTGCACCATGGAACAAAAACAAACTAAAAAAGCTCTCTATGACAAAGAAACATATAATTCTTTTATTTATTTATTTCTTTTTTTTATTTGTTTACTTTTTATTAAATTCAATGATACAAAGCATTCTTTATTTACTTTTTCTTTATTATTTGTATGTTTTACTATGCTTAGACATTTAAAATATTAAAAAAATTGATAGCATACAATCTTTTTATTCCTGATGGCGAATTTTTGGAGGATTTATTCAGTTTTTCATCTGGTTCACGGTTAATAGGACCCTGGACCTCTTCTACATTCTTTGGTAGGTTGTTTAGATCTCTTTTTTTAGAAATTTTAAATTAAAATAATTTAATTTTAAAATGATAAGATTTTTTACTTATTTTTTAACTGCTCTAATTCTTCCTTTGTTTGGTCGAGTCTAATTGATAGTTCATTTTTTTCCGAAAGAACTTTTTGTAGTTCGTTTGCAGTGAATCTAGGTCTATTCGGATCATTTGCATCATATATTAGCATATTGGTCAAATCTTTCGATATTTTTTCTTCATTAGATTCAACAGTTGAAATAGTAGAATCTTTTTCAAACACACTTTTTTCTTCGATAATATCAGAAACGTCTTTAATTTTTAATTTATCCTTAATTAAATTTAGCTGATGTTCTTTTTCTGTTAATGCACATTCAACTTCAGCTTTAGTTTTAACTAATTTTTCAATTTGATTCTGAGCTATAATTTGTTTTCGCCTCAAATTAAGCATCGATGAGTTTAGTCCTTCAATTTGTTTAACAAGCTTATTGATTTATAATTAAGAATAAAGTAAAGGTTAATACTTTAAAAAAAGTTTAAATAAACATACATCTTGATTATGCAAATTATTTTGCTCTAATTCACGTTCCTTTAGGCGAACAACTTCTTTTAATTTTAAATTTTCTTCTTTTATTTGACGTATATAATCAAATTCTTCTTGTTTAATTACTTAAATATAAAATTTATACTTGAATAACCAGTAATAATTAAAAAAATGTAATTCCCTTTTGTACTTAAAATAATTATTGAGATTATTCCGAATAGAAAGTTTTGCTATATTAAAAAAAACTCCTAATACTTCAAAATCTTCAATTAAATTTACAGTACAATCCGAAACAAAGTTAACGAAAACATAAACAATGTTTAAACAGAGCATACACAAAACCGACACAGAACCGAAACAAAAACAACACAGAACAGAAACAAAATCGACAAAAAACCAACACAAAACCATTTTAAAATGTTTCTGTTTAGGTTTGGTTTTTTTTTTGGGGAACAATCAAAATATAGAAAAAAAAATATATAGAAAAGGGTAAATGTAGAAAAAAAAATATAGAAAATTAAATATAGAATCAAATAAAATATAGAAAAAAAAATATCGAATTTTATTTTAATAGAAAATGAAAATCTAGAAAACAAAACATAGAATCAAAAATTAGTAAAAAACACTTTCAACTCGAAATAAATAAGAAATTTTTATTTTAATAATCCAAAATTTTAGAATTATAGGCTACGTAATCTAAATAATATTAGAATATTTTGATTGAAAGATACATTAAATGATAAATTTTTGATTCTCCGCTAATGATATACTTTTGAAAAGCGTATGGTTACATCATAGAAAAAAATATTCTACATTTTTTCTACGTTAATTTTTTTTCTATATATTTTTTTCTTGATTTTAAATTTCTATATTTTATTTTCTATGTTTTTTTATTCTATATTTCAACAGTTTCTATATTTTTTATCTTCTATATTTTTATTTCTATATTTTTACTTTTCTATATTTTGATACCTCACCTTTTTTTGTGTATATTCTTTATAAACAGAGTTTAAACAGGTCGTTAACTTTGTTTTGGATCGTACTGTACAAAAAAATTTGAAAGTTTTTTTTTCAGATTTGAAATTCAATTACATTCCACCCGCTGTTTACATCTTTTAAAATCCTTAATATTTACAAAAATAGTAAGGACTTTATTGACAAAAAGAAAGAGAACCGCATGAATTTTTTTTTGTTTTAAATTTAAAAAAAAAAAAAAATCATGTCGTCATTTTTGAATGGATCAACATTTTGAAACAATTTTTTTATATTAAAAATATTGCTCATTTCCTCTTTCGAATGAGCTATGATTCTCTGGTTGGGTAACTAAAATACACTTTATCTGAGAAAAAAAAACTTTTTTTTTTAATTTTATTAAACTTTTATGAGATAAAAAATGAGAACGTTGTGAATTCTAGTCTCCCTTTCCGTCAGTTCTCATCCAAAACTTTAGAAATTTTGGATATAAACTGAGATTGACTTATTTTATAGATAAAAAAAATCAGTCCACTTGAAAAAAATTTTATTGAAAAAATTCCCTGTGGTTCGCTGAAATGTTTTCTCTCGACTTTTTTTTTTCCCAAAAAAAAAACGTTTCTTTTCGATTATGTAATTGGTTTGTTCTCAAAATTTTTTTTCGTTTCTTTTGTTTTTTTTAAATAAAAATGTAAAAAAAAACAAACGGTACTCTTTTTTTGTCAATACTGTATTACCTAATTTTTTATAGAGCTCAGCTGAAAAAGTTTAAAAACTGAAAAATAAAGTTTTTACAGTAAAATTTGTTGAGAACATTCTACACCAAAAATTTATGGTGTAGGTGTACCTAAACCCTTAACCTACACCTACTACAAATTTTACTGTAAATAATTTTATAAAATTCCAAAAGATTCGGATTTATAGAAAATATTTTTTCAAAGAAAACATAAAAACGACAACCTTTATTGAACTGTCGTTAAAACTAAAAGTAAATACAATCAGTGTATAAGATGTACAAAATCAAGATTAAATAAGTTCTACTAATCGTACCAATAATTTTCATTTTTATTTGATGTGTACATTTTGGTTTTTTAAATTGTCCTATAAGGCTATCTGGTTCTCTATCTAAAAAAAACTTCTTGACTTTTCTAAGACTATGTGAAAAAATTATGGTAAAAATATTTTTTAAAGCAATTGTACAGTACAAATTAAACTTAACTTGTACGCATTTTGTTTTTCAACTCTTCCTTTCCCCTTCCTCTGAAGAAAAAATTTAATAAAAACTAATATTTTTTAACCTTTTTTTTTTAAACTTTTCCTTTTTTCAGGAAAGCAAAGAAATAAGAAGAAGAGTCGAGGAAGAGTTGAGGAAGAGGAAAAGAAATGTACAAATTATTTTTAATTTGTACTGTACAATCGCACAATCGTCTAAACGTTCAAAACTTCATGTTGCCAGTAATTTACTAATATAATCAAAATCATCATTTTTTAATTTACTTAATGTTTTAAAAAAAACACTATTCTTCTAAATTAAAATTTAACTTTTTTTTCCATCACTAAATAAATAATGTTCTATTATATCACAAAGTATGATAAATAACAAGCACTGTACTCTTTTCTAATGAATAGGGTTTCGCTTTTAGATTTCAGTTTCCTAAATAAAATAACTAAATTATAATCACCTATTTTCTCTGTTGATATATTTTCTAAATTTCGAGTTTGATCGAGTGACTCATACAGTCGTTTATTTTCATCTTTTAGCTTATTAATTACATTAATCAGTGTAAAAGTTTCCTTTTTCCATTTTTCATCAATTTCTTCTAATTCCTATAATAGAAAAAGTTGAAGGTTCATTAGACTTTACTTTATTAATTTTATTTTATAACTTTTTCGAAATCATCTCTTTGATTATTTCTTGTAGCCTTTTCCATTTCGAAATTATTGATTTTGTTTCTTAATTCCTCGATTTCTTCAAATTCTTTTTCACTTTTAATTGTTAAGGTTTCTATGAGTTCTAGGACGCTTATTACTTTTGGCATTAGATCTTTTAAAACATCACTACCATAATTACTGATAATTTTTTGGAATTCTGAGCCTATTATAGCTGCATCTTCATACAAATCAGCTAGACTATAATTTAAATGATTTGTTTCCATTGTTTTGTCATATAAATCTTTTCGAAACATTTAAAATTTTTGAATTATTCATTAAAAATATTGGTTTTCTATTATTTTTTTTAGTTTTTTGTCATCAATTTCATTGACACCGATTCAAATAAAGTTTATTTTTCGAAAGTCGAAATACAGCTATTATATATTATAATTTCAAAAAGATAAATATTATAATTTGTAATTAAAAGTGATAAAATTAAAAATGATTTGAGCTTTTGAGTGATAAATTTAACAAATAAGACTCTATCATCTGACTTTAGTTTAAAGGTTTTTTAACAAACTTAGTAAATTTTTCCATAAAAAGCAAAAATTAAATTTCAATATTTTAAAATTCATTAATAACGGTTTTATCTGCTGTTTTAGTTCAATTGAAAGTTTTTAAAATTCGAATATAAAAATATATTGCTTTTCATACTTTAATATAAATTGAACGCTTTCTAAGATAAGCGGACATAAGATTTTGTATATGAGCTTTAAAAATACCGATAAGCCCAGAAATAAGTTGTAAATTTAGTAATTAGAAAAAATCTTCATTTTAAATTCAATTAATAAAATGTTCTAATTATGTTTTTTTTTTAAATTAAGTCGATTTTTTTTAATCTTCAAGTCAAATGATGATGTTGAAGTGGAGCAGATAAAAATGCATAATCTTGAGTTTAATCTATTAGAAAGGAGAGAAATTACCCTATCTTAAATTTAAGTTGATAAAAAACTGTCATGTCAAATTAAAATGTCTCATTAAATAAATAATGTGGGGGTTCTTCAAATTCAGTGTACTGAACTCACGGTATTCAGTGTACGGTAGTCTAATTCTGCTTGAATTGGCTATTGGCTATATTATCTTAAAATTATAATTAATGGCTATATTAATTATAATTTTAAGATAATTTTCAAAGAAATGAACTTCTTCCTCAATAATTCTTTCTAAGATCATATCAATTGAAAATAATTTTTCAAATTTTTTTTATAAATTAGATTTATTTCTTTTTTCTTTTTAAGTTTAAAGTCTAGAATCTGATCCTTTTAGATTCCAATTTTGAACCCAATAATAAACGTCGCTTTTTTTTTTCTTATTTTCGTTATTTTCAACTGCAAATAATTTGGATTATAAGGAAAAAAAACAAAATTTATTTGAATAAATTTGAGTCCATATTCTTATAGTCTCATCTGCAATTCAACTTGCCAAATCTCCATTTGGAAAAAGAGCAATGGACTTGACTCCTAGTGAATCACCTGTCAAAGTCGATTTTTATAATCATATTTTAGTATCCCATATTTTTATTTACATATCACCACTTGCGGTTATTAAATCGCCATTAGGAAGGACAACTAATAAAAAAACAGGAGCACTATGTACATTTTTAAAGATCTTACTTGTTCCATTACAGATATTCCAGATATTTATTTTGTCATGATGATCACCGCTTACTAAATCGACTCTACTAAAAGGGCATTGAAAAGCGTTTTTTTTTATTAAATACAGCCAGACCTCGATGTTGTAAGCTACATGTATTAAAATTTCGATTTTGTATACCTCAATTTTGTGAAGTTTTATTTTTCCAAAAAAAAAAATGTCCGTCCCATTCACAAATTTCAATTAAGCATTTTAAATGCTTTTTCTTTGAGTACAGATCAAAATAATTGACATTAAAAAAGCAGTATAGCTTTTTTTAATAAATAGCAAGTTAAAACATCCCCAAAAAATGATGTATGGATAAATGAAAATTTATGTATTTTCATAAATATTTTAAATTTAAAAAATATTTTTTCCAATAAAATGAGAAAATTTTTTTTATTTAAAAAAAAAATTAAAAATTTATCCAAAAAATAAAAATGGTTAGTGATGTATAGTGCCCCAAATAATAAACGGTAGTCCGATTTTCGGTGTTTTTGGAGCCTAATAACTCTTCTAAGTTATAAGAGATATAATGTCAAACTTATTTATTTAGTAGTTTAACTTAGTCTCTTTAATTCTTGGGAAGCAATTTTTAAATCATCATTTTAAAGATAAGAAAAAAAATTTGTCAAAGTTTAAATTTTTACTTTTTTGGCAAAAATTTAAAAAAAAAAAGTTTTTTCCTTAGTTTTTTTTGGAACTAAGATTAGAATTGAAAATATCCTTCCCAAGAATAATAAAGAATTAAAAGTTATACAAGATAAAAAAAAAAGAGGAATTTATTCAATTTTAATTTATAGAAGTTATTAGATTTTTGGTCGACTACGGTTTATAATTCGGGGCACTATAAAAACGTGTTATTTGTAATAATTAATTAATTACAAGGAGTTGATATCGAAGTAATTATATTTGCTCTAAAAAAACTAAGCCTCCGATTCTTATTTGTGTTTTTAGACTGAATTCTAAATCATTATGATCATATTAATAAAAAAAAAAACAAACTTAAAAAATAAATGAAATAAAGAGAAAAAGCTTAATGTAAAAATTTATTAAAAAATATTCTCATTGATTTTTTTTGCCGTTCACTTTTGACTCAATATTTCTCATACTTGTAAAAGAAAAATAATAAACCAAATAACCAGTGACTCGATTCAAAATTTGATAATAAACATGAGCTTTATCACTGTATCTATAACCTTGTCTAGCAGCTCTACACGCATCTTTATTATCAAAATTTTTATTCTCAATTTTCGAGCACAAAATATCTTTATCCTGTTCTCTCAGAGTCTCTTCAAATAGAGCATCATCGCTTATTGGATGAATACCATTCATTGCATGCATATTATACAAAACCAACTGATAGCGTATTTTCGATATGGCATGTGTAGTTCGATTATTTCCTTGTAGTCTAGACGTAATTGTCGCTCTCATTGAATTCGCATTTTGATTCCATAAACCAACTTGACCCAAAACTTTAGCCCTCTCATTTAACAACAAATCCTTCAACTCTTTTTCAATTTCTTTTCCTTCATCTCCTAATTTTCTCAACAAATAAAACAAATAATCTTTTTGCTTAACATAACTTTTATCAAATAAAATCGACTCTATTAAATCTTTAGCCTCTTCATCGTCCGTATTTACAACTCCTAACTTTTGTATTAAACCAAGTATTTGCTTACGTGTCAATGGATCTGTTTCTTCATTTAATTGAACATCTAAACCCTCAATAGCCCAGTCCATCACGTGACACATGTAAGCAAATGCTTTAGACGCTGCCAACGGATGTGTTCTACACATTCTAAATTGTGGTCTAGGATCATAGATGTAAAATTGATCAATATCATCATCGCATAAATAAAAACGGTTCAAATTCAACCATTCAGCGAATAATATCATCAATTTACGCTTACGTCCAATGCCCATATTTTTTTCTGGTAAAAAACACAAAATAATCGGATTCTCCGACAATTTTTTATTAGTTTGTTTATAAATTGAATTTGTCAATTCGACATAATAATTAATAGTTTGTTCATAGCGTTGTTGTGGCGTACCGGCTTCAATGAATAAAAAAATTAAAAAATTTTTAATACTTGAATCGGAATGACAAAGGTCTTTGACGAGAAGATTTGGTGTAAAATTAGCTTCACGTTGAACAGAGGACATAAAAATTGGATAGAGATGAGTCGATAGTCCGTCCGAGTCTAAATCAGTCACATTTTTAACCAAATTTTGAATTTTCTCATTTATTTTTTTAGCATCATATTCAAATTTAACTTTTTTATTTTCTCTATCAATGTAAATTTGAACAAAAGTCTCAATTTCCAATTGATTTACTTCAGTTAATAAATCATCGGATAATTCAGTTTGTACAAATTGATTATTTTTTAAAATTTGACTTTTTTGACGACCCTCCTCGAGTAGATTGTTAGCCTTCAAATCACTTTTAATACTTTTTAACCACTTGTTTTTAAAACAATCACTCAATGAATCACATTTAGAATTAAGTGTAGGAAATTTGAGAGTATTTTCAGAAGCTGATAAACACGGCTCTCGTATTTCATAATGATCATATTTAAATTCGGTCTCTTCGCCGACTAAATTGAATATTTTGGCCTCGATTTTTTCTTTTAAAAGTCTTAATTTATCCTCTAGAGCTGTTAATTCTTTTGTATTTGAATTCTCTGATGAACTATCAACTATACACTCTTTCATATCCAGCGCTTGTTTTAAACTTTCTTTAGCTCTATTAAATTCGTCTTGAATTCTAGTCTCATCACTATGATCGTTTATAATTTTCTCATGTATAAATCTAGTCAATTCATTTTTCAAAGAGTCTTTTAGAACGTTCTCTATGCGCCATGATAAATACTCAGCATTAAAATCAGAAAAAAATTGTATTTCAAAATGCTCTATATTTTTGTTCTTGATCAAGTATTGTCTTAAGCACTGCTCTAAACGTTTTGTATAATCCATAAAATAAAATACATGATCCATGATAAATTCTTCATAGATTTCATTAATTCTAAAATCTATTGCTTCATATGAATTTAATTTATAATTTTTAGATTCTTCGTCGACATTTAACTCCACCAAAGGCTCCATAATATCTTTAGAAATAACATTATCTAACAATGTTTCGATAATATTCTCAATTTTGAGATCACAGTCTAATTTTAATTTAGCATAAAGTTTAGTCTCAAAAAATTTAAGTAAAGCTCTAGTCAAAAGACTCGTTTGACTATTTAATTTATTCTTTAATTTTTGTCTAATTTCGACTAGAAGCTTAACGGCTGATTCTAAAATGAGCAAATTTTTATTATCATGAATCAAATGAGAAATGCTTTGTGAAATCTTAGTCAAAACTTCCAAAGTATTCGGACTAATTAAGCCATTTTGTTCAAGTAGAAAACAAGTAGAACTATTTTTATACAATTCGGGAATGACTAAAGATTTGTGCATTATAAGCAATTCGAATTGTTTTGAATCATTTACATTTTTATTTGAATTTGGATTAAGATCAAAATCGAATGCTTGTATAAGTGAGACTTGAATACTCTTAGTACACTGGTCAATTCCTTCGCATCTAAAAGTCATTTCTATTTCTTCTTGTGTCTTTCGCCATGCTTGAATTATGTCAAACATGACAAGCTTTGGTTTACATTTATCTCTTAAATTATTAAATACATCAATGTCCCATAAGTTTCTAATAATCTCTGGAGTACATTTACCACGTTCTTTACTAAATATAAAAACACAATGAATTTCTCTTTGTTGAATTGAATTGCGATTTTTTTTAACACTTGGAGACTCGTCTTTTAAGCTCTTTGCATCCATGTTGACCTCTGTACCAATCAAGTCTAAAAATTGTATGTTATCAGGAAATGGACTTTGTTTTGGCTTTTGTTTTAATGGAACTTGAAGAAGTATTTCATCGTATTTATCGCATTGATTGACTTGTTCAAGACGATCTTTAATTTCATTCGAATTTAATATCTCTTCATTTTGTATGATGCGCTTATCAGCGTATAACTTAAGAATGTAATTGTCACGTGGTTCAATGTGATATTCGCAGCGTATTGGTGTTGTTGTGACACCACAACCTGATGTGTCTGAATTTGGTAATGGTGAGTCAAAA
The DNA here is from genome assembly GCA_002922825.1 of Brachionus calyciflorus. Lineage (NCBI taxonomy): Eukaryota > Metazoa > Rotifera > Eurotatoria > Ploima > Brachionidae > Brachionus > Brachionus calyciflorus. Next base: position 168,634 of record NTPY01000385.1, read on the forward strand.
TTTCCACTTAGTAAAAAATTAATAGAGCTTGATTTGTGTAATCCAGAACCACCAAAAAAAGCTATAACCATTTTTTCATCATTTGATGATGAGTCTAAATTTTTACAGAATTTTTTAGACAATCTATCAAAAACTGCATCGGCATTGCGAGTTGTAGATCGAGCTTGCTTACACTCGTTGTATAAATTTTGAAAATTTTGAATTAGCTCTTCGGAATTCAAGTCTAACAATTTTTAAAAATTAAAGAAAAAGAGATCAAGAGATAAAGCATTTAAATGCAATTACTTGTATGAGGACTTGAAGTCGGTGAATTTGAATTAGAATTATTTCGATTATTCGCTGAAACTGGGCTAGTTTTAAGTGAGTCGCGTTTAAATCGTTTTGAAGGAGTAGACATTTTTTATTTCAAAATTATAAAAATTTTTAAAATTACAAAAAAAAAATAACAAAATTTATATGTCTTTTTTTCTTATTATTTTGTAATTGTGTTAATTTATTTCACAAAAAATAATGTGACTTGTATAAATAGGAATTGGAGATTTGAATAGCAAAAGATTAGACTTTTTATCCTAATTAATTTATTTAAGGTTTACTTGTACCCTCTTCAACAAAACTGTACCCTCAAAACTATTTTTATTAAGTCAGAGTTAGTGACTCGAAATTTTTATAAAGACTTGAGTCAAAGACGAAATCAATTAAACCTTATCGAGTTGACTCGAATTTAAGTCATCAATAATTTTTTCTGTGACTTAAGTGTCGAAATTCAAGTCATTTAAATTTAGACAAAATAACAAAAATTAAAAAAATACATTTAAAAAACGTTTTTTTTCACAAGTTAAGCAGAGTTGGTCAAAAGTCAAAAAGTCACTAAAGTCAAATCTAAGTTTAACTTTTACTTTCATAAATAAATTTTGGAAAGTAAAAGTCCGACTTCGACTTGATGAAAATATTTCGGAAAAGTCAAGTCTTACTTTGTCTTTTAAAAATATTTTTATCTAGTCAAAGTCCGACTTTTACTTTGGTTTTTCTACTTTTTAGATTAATTTTCGAGAAAAAATTATTTTTTAAATTTAATTTTTTTATTGAAATAAGACCTAATCTTGCATTATTTAATGTTTAAAATTTTATTTTTGAAACAAACTCACTAAAAAACAATGTAGATTTCAACAATATAATTTTAAAGTCAAGTTTAGACTTGACTAACGTCAGGTTTTTCTTTAAATTCAAGTCATTACTTGACTCTAGTTTTGTTTTTTAATCGAAGGAAATGTCGGACTTGACTTTAAAAAATATCTTAGCAAAAGTCAAGTAAAGTCTTTACTTAATTTTAATTTTATTTTATCAAGTAAACTTGACTTTAAATATTTTTTTCTCGAAGTCAAGTCATTACTTCTGTATTTAATTGAAAGTCAAGAAACGACTTGAAACATTTTACATTTTTGATCAGCCAATAAGAAAAAAATTTAAAACAAAAAAAAATATCCATTTTTAGATTGTAACTAAATTTATTCTAAAATTTATGAAAAATTCAAACATTAAGTGATAATAAAGTTCTATTCGAATAAATTAATCTTCATTAATAAAAAGACTATCAGAATTCAAAACATTTTGACCATAACCAACAAGTGACACAATTATTTCATTTGCTTTATTCACAATTTTACTAATTTCACTAATAGTTTCTTAAATTTAACAATATCACTTTGTATCAGTCTCAAATCCCAAAATGTGTATGGACTCAGTATTGCTTTCGATTGTGATAACATTTGAAATTATCGATTGGCATCTAAACATGAACTTTTTGATAAACAACCATATCTTAACTTTAATTTTTCTTCATTTATATACGAATTAAATTTATAAAATTTATTTTTAAACTTGTATTCCGATACACTTGAATGAACTAATTCGACAAACATTCTATTTAGTAATTCAGTTAGTCTTCTATTCAAATCATATTCATTGTGTAATTATTTAACTTGAATTAATAGGTAAATTATACAAAATTTAACATCATTAAATTTAGATTATTTAACATCAGCATATAAAATTATTCTTTCACCACTCAAAAGTCTCTTTATTTCGAAATCATTCGAACTAAAAGACCATTTATAAAACTCACAACCATTTGAAAAAAATTCATTTTGTAAATAGTTGTGTATAGATGGCATATTGAGTAAAAAAGGAAAATTTTTTAAAATTGCAACATTTTTGTGATTGGTCAATTCAAGCATGTGTATATCTTTTTTAACCCTTATCCGTCTAAAACTGGGTCAAAAATGACCCGAAGCTACGTTAACGGCTGAAATGGGTCAATTTTGACCCAAGCAAATTTCTTTTTTTTTATGTACGTTAAATGCTAAAATCGGGTCAAAAATGACCCGAAGCCACGTTAACGGCTGAAATGGGTCAATTTTGACCCAAGCTAATTTTTACTATTTTCTACTATAAAAAACTGTTATTTAATTGTTTATAATCCTTTTCTTTGTAGTTAAAGCGTAACTTTTGATAATAGCCCTCTTTTTTTTGCCAATTAAAATAAAAAGTATCTTTGAAATAAATAATTTTTCTAAAACATCCTTTAATTTTTTGTTTAAATAATTTTTGATTTTCCGAATTTATTCTTAATTAATTTTAATTAATTAAATAAAAAAAATTAATCTTGGATTGATTTTTTTCCTTTTCCTTTTTAATTTAATTTAATTTAATTTATCCTTTTTATCAAGAATTTATAAAATCTAATTTATCTTTTTTCATATTCTCTTCAAATAAAATATATGAATCTATATTAACGGGTCAAAAATGACCCATTTCAGCCGTTAACCGAATAAAAAATAATGAAAAAATTTCGGGTCAAAAATGACCCATTTCAGCCGTTAACCGAATAAAAAATAATGAAAAAATTTCGGGTCAAAAATGACCCATTTCAGCCGTTAACCGAATAAAAAATAATGAAAAAATTTCGGGTCAAAAATGACCCATTTTAGCATTTAATGTAAAATTTTATATTTCCGACGGATAAGGGTTAAGCAAAAGTGTAAAAAATAAAAATATTGCAATCTTATGAAATTTTCCTCTGTTCTATTAATATCTCTCAATATGGATGAATTTGATTCTCCCAACTTTCTAATTTGTCGGATAGTTTCTTAAGAACTCTTTCGTAATTATCAATAAAAACATTTGTTGTTGATTGATTTATATTTTGAAAGTCTAACCAAGGCTCTAAATTTAAACCATTACTTAGTAAAGAAAAAAATGGAAATGAATAAAATTCAATGGCTTTGATGCCCATTTCGTACTGTTCTGTATTAAAATTCGCATATATTTTACGTCTTAGTGATTGAACCTCAGGGCTCAAATTGCTATAGCCTGTTTCATGAATCTCAGCAATCAATTTAGAAAATTCATTTTGTTGTTTGGAATTTTCAATAAAATTATAAATTTCTATCGTTGTTAAAACGGCTTGTTCGACTCTATTTAGAATATTTGTTATTGAATTTTTAATGATTGGCTCTTCTAATTTATTTAACTTTTCGGTTACACTTTTTTTTAGTTTTTCCAAAGTTGATTTAATTTTGTAATTTTCATTTATTAAAGAAACAATCGAAGAATCTTTTAAATTCAAACATTTTAATGCTCCAATCTTTTCACTAATTTCGTATTGTAATGCCCATACTTTAATTTCTAATTCGTATAAAGACTCAAACATTTGATAATTATTTTCCAATTCATATTCTATTTCTTCAATCGCCTCATTGTTATTCAAAGATTCATCAAATAAATCAAACACACTGTTGATTACAATATTGAAAATCTTTTCTCTCATTTCGAAATTGGACTGTGGGTTTTCTTTTTTATTATTTTTTCGCTTTCTTGTTCGAGTTCTATTTTTTGGAGTAGCTGTTCGGACTTTACTTTTTTTTTCTTTTAGATAAGAAAATAAACTTTGACTTATTTCTTCGACATCCGACTGCTATTTCACTAACCAAAGCAGATAGCGGATTAGCTAATGACACAATTGAACATACACACTTGAGAATACTTAATTTTTATATTTTCGCCTAATATTTTAGTGCCTGGAGTCGTAAGAATAGATCTATCTTGTGAAAATATTCCTGTAAATTCATCTTATCTGTCTAAAGCAAAAAATGGTGAAGAATCGGGAAGTGATAACCATGATGGAATGGGCGGCTTACAGGGTTACAATGGTGGAAATTTAGTAATTATTACAAATGATACAAAAAATTTGGAAAATTTAAATTTCATCTCAAGAGGAGGAAAAGGTGGCACTGGTCAAGATGGTAATTTTTTATTTGAATTTAAAATCATAATCCTGTTTTAAGAAGGGTTTAAATTTTTTTGATTAGATCGAAAATCATTAGTTCGATCTTGAGTTTTAATATCTATAGTTAAATTAAAAATTTATTTCAATTTTGAAAATTCCAAATGATTTTTTAAGTTTTTCAATTTTATTTTCGGGTAGACTATAGAACCTCCCCCCAAACCGAAGTCGGTTTCGATCTCATTATTATTTCTGTTTTTTGTTTAAGTTAATAAATTCTTTATGTTTTGGACCTCGTATTCATAGTTTGTTATAATTAAAATAAATAAAGATTAGTTAAAATTAAAGTTTCTTTTATTATTTCTGTTTGAGTCTACTAGGAACAGTCGAGTTAGAGACACAACTTGTCAGATTTATAATAAAAGAAACAACTTAAAATTTACACATAACAAATACTTGAAAAAAATTTGTGACATTTTTGCTACTTCCAACAAAACAGAAAAAAATTTTCTTTCCAATCGAACAATTTTTTCAGAACTGATTTTATGTTGAGTTAGTTTGACTTTATTGATGTCCTGTTATAATTAATTTTTTTAAAATCTTTATGAGTTGAATTTGGCAAATAAACCATGAACTTAATGAAAATGTTAATAATCTATTTCATTCTAGATATTGTCAAAAATTTCATTTCAGCATTAAATTTGTTAAAAAAGCTTCTAATCTTTAATATGCTTTCCCATGATTCAAGTTTTAAAATTTATTAAAAAATTTGGGCTTGTCCCGTAATCCCTCGATAGTTAAACCGTGGTACTAATCTGAATTTTCGAATGTATACTCACTGATTTTATTACTGAAATTTATTCACGGACCATTCATCTTTGAAATAGAAGGATGGTACAAATTTGGAAGTTTTCGAATTTATGACGGTCCTACCTAACGAGGGTTTACGGCAATAAAATTTTTTAAGGATTCTCAGAAAATTTTTAAATATTTTAGAAAGAAATTTATTCAAAAAATTATTTGATTTTATAAAATATAAAATGTCTTTATTAACAATTTAATGTAGAAAAATATTGATATTATTTAACAAATTAATTGAAAAACGATAAAGTTTAAATTTTGAGTTTAGAAAAGCTTTATTTTTCAATTATCCAAGAATCGGAAAAATACCATCACCTCGACATATTCCTATAGCACATCTTCGACCTAAACTCTTTACCAAATTCGTATTAATTGTCTCATCTTCTACTGGTATTGCCAATACGTCTTGGAAAATCATCATAAATAAACAAAATAAAATGAACACGCACATAATTTTATAATCCATGTTTAGCTTAATCGCTATTTTGATTTAGTAGAAATTTTCAAACAAATTTGAAGTTTTGTGTGAATAAAGATCCAAAAAAAAAAACTTTTGATTTTTAAATAAAAAAATAGCATCAAATAGTCTAAGCTTTAAAAATAAATTGTAAAGCATAGAGAAGTAAAAAATTCTAAAATTTAAATACAAAAGAAAAATTTCTATTTGAAAAAGATCATTCAACTATAGTATTTTTCTTGTGATATATTAATGTTGAGAATAATAGTATGACATAAAGAATTACTACTACTAAATTTTTCTTTAGTTTTAAAATTTTAAATACTTTAACTGTTTTGATGCTTTTTTTTTATTTAAAAATCAAAAGTTTTTTTTTTTTGGATCTTTATTTACACAAAACTTCAAATTTGTTTGAAAATTTCTACTAAATCAAAATAGCGATTAAGCTAAACATGGATTATAAAATTATGTGCGTGTTCATTTTATTTTGTTTATTTATGATGATTTTCCAAGACGTATTGGCAATACCAGTAGAAGATGAGACAATTAATAGAAATTTGGTAAAAAAATATATTGTATGTATTAGATCACCATGTGGAAACGATGATCCTTTGCGGTTTATATATCAAGGATAATTGAGTATTAAAGCTATTCTAAACCCAAAACTTTGTCTTTTTTGTTTTAATTTTTTAAATAAGTTCGTTAAATAATTACAATATTTTCTAAATTCAATTGTTAATGAAGAAATTTAAAATTTGTTAAAATTAAAAAATAAATAATTTTGTAAATAAATTAATTTTTAAAAACTTTAACTATTTTAAATAATCCTTATAATCATTAAAAGTTAAAACCCTAATTTCTCAAATAATCTTAATCTTGACGTTTTAAAACGAGATTTTAAACTTGGAAATGTTTGAAATTTAAGGTTGTTATTGTTTTAAAAATTTTTATTATAATAACAGGAGTTCCCGTATATATTTGTAAATCTAAAATAAAGTTGAGGTTTAATAACAAAGCTGTTATAACTCAGTAATTTTTTGCATATTTTGTCGATGCGACCAAAGCATTTGATAGACTTTGGCGTGATGGACTCTTTTTTAAATTAATTGACAAAGTACCTAAAGAATTATGGCG
>NTPY01000385.1:182275-199946 GCA_002922825.1 Brachionus calyciflorus
AGGAGAATAATTTGATGTGATGAATCGTAAAAAATGTGCATCCCAGTCTACTAAAAATTTGATGTAATGTAAATGTTAAAGATGAGCGTGACTTTATGTTGAATTCTCTATAAAGTTAGTGTCACATTCGCGAAAAAAATACTTTAACATCGCTGTTGCATTAGTGTATTTAGCTTTAGTTACATTATTTAAATAATTAAAAAGATAATACAAACTTTTCCCACCCAGTAAATAATTTGAATAACAAAAAGTCCAGATAGAATTTTAATTTTTTTTATCAAGTTTACCTGTCAGTTAAAACAAATAGATCAAAATCTTCGATTAATCGATTTAATCACCTGGTAATCGTATATTGATTACCTGGGAGCCAGTTAATCCAGCTCAAAGATTTTTGTAAAAAATCTTTACATTTCAAATTTTTTACAAGATCTGAAAAATAATTAAAAATTTCGATTTTATTTACACTAATTTTTAAAAAATTTAAATATTAAATAAAAGTTCAAAGTCATTCAACTTTGGACCTTAATTTTTATTGGATAATATAATTAGAAATTTTATTATTTTTTAATAAAGAGTTGGGATGGTGTTACTTCAATGTTAATCAATAAACTTACACTAAAATCACTCTAACGTTTAGTCTACATTGACTGGGATAAAGAAAAAAGAGTACAAACGGAGTTTTTGGAAAATATTGGTAAAATAATTTGAAAAAGCTTAGGCGAAAATCCGAGTTTTCTGAATCACTGTGGACTCCAATAAAAAATATGATATTTTAAAAAAATTTTTTCTTCCTTAAGGGCTATCGAAATACAATAAAAGTAACAAAGAGAAAAAGAAAAATTTTGATATTTAAATACAAAATAATGATCGAGTTTAGTTTTAAAAAAAAAGAAAATAAAAGGATAAAAAAATTAAATAATTTCATCTTCCTGATAGAATATACCGTAGCCGGGTACCACACACAAAAATTTAGAAATTTTTTCTTATATTTGGATATTGTTAATTCATTTATGCTTTAGAATAAAAAAAAAATTAGCAAAAAAAAAATTTTTTTTCGCATTATATTTTAATTTAAAAAAAACTTAAAAATAGCAGTTTTTAAAAACAAACATAGCTCGATAATTAGATAATATAAGACCCCCTTTTTTTTATAAATTTTCTATGATCAATGAGGTTCGAAAAAAATCAAAAAAAAATTTATGAAAATCATTTATAAAAAACGGAAGTTTATGATTTGGGCCACCTTATAAATTATTTAAAATTATAATGATCAATAGATTTTTTTAATTACATATACAAATGGAATAAAAAAATTAATATATTAAATTCTAATAAATAATTAAACTGGTAATTAAATGTATAATATCTAAATAAGGTTGAAAAGTTAAATACAATAAACAGAAAAAAATATGTGTCCTTTTTAAAACTTTTGTCTTATTTTTTTAAATAAAAAATCTTTAAACAAATTTGTTAATATTTGCTGCAACAGAAACTAAAAATCGATTTTAACATGAGAAAGATAATAATAAATAAATCGAATAAAATTAGATACTTTTTTTTTAATGCACGAAAGGATTTTCGATACTTTCCGATAAACCGAATATTTTAATCCGGATAAATATTTTTGGAGCTATTTTGCATCCGGATTAAAGCGAGTCGACTGTATATGGCAACTTTTTTTTTTAATAAAGCTTTTTTCTTTTTAAGTTTAAATCAAAATAGCCCAAGGAAAATTAAATTAGAAATTACAAAAATATATTAGCCTTATATATTGATTTTTAGTGCATTAACTTCTTCAAGATAATATCGAATTTTATAAAAACAAAATGGTCGTGTTACTGCCCAAATTCAAAATAGTAAATTTGGAAATTTTTTTTTAAAAAAAAGAGTAAATTTTGATTGCTTATAGAGATACTTAAGTTGTGCTTTTCAAAAAGTTTCAATCTATTTTTATTAAAAATTTTAGACAAAAATATTTGGAAAAATATCAAATTAAACTTAACAGAGATTTCCCCAATTTCAAGGGACTAAACTGGTAACTGGGTTTATCAAATTAAAATTTAGTTCTTAACTATATATTAACCTCTTGTTAATGTATTTGGGTTTAACTTTTTAAATCTTATTTAATGAAGGTTCTTTGGCTAATCTAATTCAAACTTTGAAAAAAAAAATGTTTCATTAAAAAAAAAACTTGCCATATGCTAACAAAGCAAAATTCTATTCTCATGGGCTTGTACTTAATACTTTTTTTAATACCTCATCAGGTTGAATCAAATTTTCTTTTACCTAATGAGCTAGTATTATACATGTTATTTTAAGTATACTGTAAAAAATAAAAGCGACAAAGACACCATTTTTAGGCGCTACAACTAGACGTCATCCTGGAGAGTTTTCAAGACGCTTTTAGTAGTCACCATTTTTAAGGCGCTTTTTTTTAGTCATGTCTAAATAAAAGTGTCTAAAAATTGATGTCTAAAATAAAAGCGACTAAAAATTGGCGTCTAAAATAAAAGCAACTAAAACCTAAAGTAAGTTAGTGAATTGAATTTTTTTTTAATCGAAAAGTCATTTATTTTTTTAAGCTGATTATTTACCTATTGCTTCAAATACAAGATCGTTTAGTTATTTTTTAAACAACTTCTATTGAAATTTTATTTGGTAATAATAAATGACTTAATAATAGAAAAAAGGGCTTTTATTTGGATCTTTTACGAAAGAAAAGTTAAATACGGACGTTGAAAATTTTTTTTATTATATGAGGATTAAAATTAAAAAAAAACTATATTTCAATCTACAATTTTTTGAATAGAAAAAATAAGCCTCGCGCATTTATTCGTATTTGAGGTGAACTTGTATTTGAGGAAATAGGGTTATATATTAGATAAATTTATTTATTATTGGGTTGAGTTAATACAAGGTCAGATCGGTTATTTTTCAAGTTCTTTTATTCGAAAATTTTTTGATCAGAAAAAATGATTGAATAACGTTTTATTTGAAGCATTCGATAAAAATCTATTCTATATGATCTCAATTATATTTTGCACTAGTATTTGAATAATTTTTTTTAATTTCGCGCGAATAAAACATGTTTTTGCCTAAAATATAAGATCAGGTCTTCTATTTGAGATATTACGGTACAAATAAAATCCTAAAGTTTTTTTTTTCTAAACTTTTTTTTTAAAAGAACAATTATTTTTCCTTTTAAATTTTACTAAATTGTGATGAACTTTCTTTAAAAAATGCTACCATTTTATAGTTTTTTTTTAAACAAGCCCCTTTTTTTAGCCACTTTCTTTTATTTATTTTTGAAAGTGACTAATTTTAAAAGCGACTTAAAAAAAAGCGTCTTAAATTTTTAAAAAACCAAAAAAATTTATTTTTTAGACGCTTTTTTTTAGTCGCTTTTAAAACAAGCCACTTTTCTCTTAATTTTGACTCATAAGTGACTAATTTTAATAGCGGCTAAAAAAAAACGTCTTAATTTAAGTAAATTCTTAAAAAAATTAAATTTTTAGGCGCTGTTATTTTTTAGACGCTTTTGAAAAGTGCCTTAGTCGCTTTTATTTTTTACAGTGTATAAGGTATTTAATTAAAAGCCCAGGGCTTATATGTATTTTATGGGATGGGCTTATATCTTCCAAAAGGGGGTTGCTTATAGGTAATTCTCATGAAGCCCTGGGCTAGTTTGTCAGGTTTTACGGTATGCTCTTTCAAATTTACAAAAAAACTTAAATTTTTTCATCGAGAATATAAAGAAAAAAGATAAATCACATAACAAAACTTAAGCTTAACTTTGAAGAATTAAATTCTTTGGAAAAAGCATTCAAAAATTGCAAAAAAAAGTTTTGGCTTAATTTCGTCAGGTTTTTTTTTAAATAAAATCATTACTTGACATTAGTTTTGTATTTTTTTCAAAGTCAAGTCACTACTTTACTTTATTTCAGTAAATAATTGAAAGTCAAATAACGAGTTGACTTTGAAAAAAATAAAAGTCAAGTCAAAACTTTACCTTATTATTAAAAATGAATAAAAGTAAAGTGTTTACTTAACTTTGACTTTTGACCAACTCTGAAAAAAAAACAATAACTAAAATAAAGGATGATGGATAATTTCATCGAATTTTTTTGCCATTGGCCTATTGATTATTACCGAAAAAAAAACAACTAACTTGTATGGATTTTAGTTCTTTGCTTGTTTTCTTCCTTTTTTTTCAAATTTTCGAGTCTTAAATTTTTTTTTTGATTAAATTATTTGATCAAAACTTCCCTTAAAAATTGATCTCCTTTTATTTCAGTTAAATTTTGAATAGTATTAATGTATCATTTTCTTACAAAAGTAATTAAAATTTTTCTGTAAAAAATAATATAAAAAGTTTATTAAATAAATACGAAAAATTTTTAAACAAATTTTGACAAAAAAAATGATAAGCTCTTTGAACTGTTGATTGTACTAGTCGGAAAAATAAAAATGCGCACAAAATAAACTAGAAAAAATAATTGTCATTTTTTTAAGACTCGATTACAGATAATTATAATAATAACTCTTGGTAATTTTTTGATTATTTTTATGCTCATACATTATTATCATCTGTTATTGCAAATTTAGAATCTGAGCTTTTGGTTTTTTGATGCTTTTGAACAGTCTCTTCAAAACTATTGTCTTCCGAATCAGACGAGTCTAATGTTAAAAATTTCATTTCATTTCTTTCACTTCTTAAGCAATCATCATCAATACATTTCAATATGGAATATCTAGCGCCACCCATTACTTTTTTAACGAACCATAATTGACCAATTAAACCAATTACAATTAGCATAACATGCCAACAATAGCATATAGTTACAATCATTATATTTCCATGGTCTTTCAAATTCCAATGATAAGCTGGATTGTCTGTTGGTGGATACAACATAAAACCAACTTGGAAAAACCAAGTACCCTGAAGTAATGTGAATAAAATACGACCGTAAACAAACAGAACATTATGAGGATTATAACATTCTAGACCAGCACAAATAATGCATCCAAATATTGCGTATACTAAAAATAAATGAACATAAACGTCAACAACTTCTTTACCATGCAAATGAAACGCGAATAAGAAAGCCTCGACTGAGAATGCGAGAACACCCATTGCGTATTCAATTCTCTTTGGTAAATCGAATTTATGATGAACCAAAATTTCAACGATAGCTCCGATAATAAACGCTGAATACATAGTTACATGTTGAAAATTACCTAATGCAAAACTATAATGTTTGTACAATTTTTGAGCTGTTTCAACTGCTCTTTTGTGACCGTGTTCACCACCTGAAGACTCCATGTTCGCCATATTATTTAATCTATTTAGCTCGTCAATTGTTAAATAGCTAATGCTATAGCTTGTTAGAATTTCAATTACTAATGCTATGAGTGCTAAAATAGCTTTGAGATAACTCTCGACTGGCGCAGTGCGTAATGTAGCGCATGGTAAAAATATACAAGGCATTGTAACACTACTTTTAAATGGACGTTTTCGATTGGAACGCGATTGAACAAAGCGGACTGCTGTTACAAAACCCCACCATATTGCAAATATTATAAAAAATGAACCTGGTAACAAATGACCACCAAGTGATCCCATTTTATATAAAATTTGTTTTCAAAAAAAAAAAAATCTAAAATTAAGTTTTAGAAATGTAATATTGAAACGCTTGGAAAATTACAAGAAAAAATAATAATAATTAAAAATGAGAGTCGTAAAATTTGTTTCTTATTTTCATTATTCAATATTCTACTTTAGTTATGTATGCTTTATGTAGCACAGACAATAATGCTAAAATTAAATTTTAATACTCAAGCATCTTTAGTATGAAAATATTACATATCATCTCAATTTGCTGTCGATAAATTATTTTATAATAGAGATAGCCAAAAGCCATAGTCAAGAAAAAACACTTAATTATTAAATAATAAAGTAAAAGTCAAGCTAACCCCTGTCGAAATCTCTTCTTTTCTCATAAGTTCTCATTATCGTCTTATAATAAATTATGAGATTTCGACATGTGTAAGCTTGATTCTTACAGATCTTCGGAAAATGTCACAAGAAAAATACTACAGAGATTCTCATAAGATCTCACCAGAGATTTTAAAAGAGGAAGTCTTTATTTGGCAAAATAAAGTTTGATTTCAATTCAACAATTTCAATTCAAGTTTTAAATTATAAAAAAATGCAAAATTTAATATTGAAGATTAAAACTTAGAAATAATCTTAAAAAAGTATTTCCCATTTTAATGTGTAGCGTTTTACAATATTTGATTGGTTAATTTCAAATATTTTACAGATTTAAGTGTATTTATTTACACATAAAAATGGGAAATACTCTTTACACTCAAAATATTAACAGTGCATTTACGAGACAAACTTCTTAAAATAGCTGATATAAATACGAAAAATTGTTCTATTATTGATAGGTTAAATTTCAATTTAAATTTTAACTATTATTTTTTTTTATGAATAAATGAAGTGTTAATAAGTCTAGCAATAGAAAGGAGAAACTATTCTGTTAATTAGCCTTGAAACTTGGAAAAAAAATTCCAGTACAAAAGTACGCTAAGTAAGGATAAATATACTTGATAAGCTATTTTTAACTTTATTTGGAAATCTCAAAAACGCAACAATAAATCTTAATAGCGCATCAGAAAAAAAAGCTAATGCAAATATTTGAAAAAAGCAACATTTTTTTTGAATGAAATTTTTTTTTTAACTTAACATATTTTGGAAAATTTTCAAAATAGGACTTGATTGCGGAACAACAAATTCTGTAATGAATGACGGCTATCCGTAATAATATAGAGATCATGAGAACTAGTCTAAAAATAAGAACTGCAAGTCGCTCTATAAGTTATATTAGCGGTGTAACAAAACTACTAGAATTAGGTATAGACGGGAGTAAATGCTTAATTAAATTTCTCGTTTTTGATAATAACGATCATGATATATTATTAGGCTTGGGCTGGTTTAAAAAAATTTAATTTTTCACAATGCATCCCAGAACAATATAATTATTTAATTTTTCAAGATCAACAATGAAAAATTTCAAATTTTATTTAAAAAATATTTTAACCCTAAAGTTTTACCTTTGAAATTAAAGTTGGGCTTAGAATTGAGAAAAAAGCTTTACTATTCTAGCTTAAGGATATTAAATAAATTGCCAAAAAAACAAACAGTCTAGTTGAAGTATGGGACAAAAAAGTAATAAATTATGATTTCTTCGATAAAAAAAATAAAACAAGCTTAATAAGATTGATTAAAAGACTCTTGCTAGCTTTGGAAATTTAATTTTTTTTTTGTTGTGATTTTGAAAAGAAATTTTTAATTAATCACGTTTTTTGCTCACAAAATGTTATACAATTTTTTCTTAAATAAAAAAATTATTAAATAACTAACAAACATTAGATTAGCTTTAATTTTTATTTTTCACTAAATTTAAATTAATAATTTTAAAACAACAAATTAAGAAAATTATTTGTCGTTTTAATTTGATGCATGAAATTAATTCAAATGATTTGATTAAATATACGAAATTTTGCATAAGATTTTTTTTTTCGAATATTAAATTATAATTCAGTAATTTCAATTTTTCTAAAGTATTATGCAATATGTTTACAATTTTTTAATTTACAGTACAAAACTGAAATAATCGAAAGAAGTTTGTTCGAACAGATATATACACGTGTTTGAGCATTTTAAAAGTAAACAAAAAAAATTTTTTCTTTTTGTTTGAGCAATGTCTTGCTTTTGCTCGTGTTTTCATTTGATTATTTTAGCGTTTTTACTGTAAATAAACAATATTAAGGTATGTTAAACTTTTTTGAATAAATAATTTTTATTCTCTCTTCTTTTTTAACTAAGAGCTTACTTAAGAGAGCTAAGGAATTATTTGTTTTTTTTCATAAATAAAGTTTACCTTTCAGCCTTGTTATTTATGGCAATGTATTTAAAATAGGAAAAGGATTTAATGCAACATTTAAAGTTAATTTTGTCTTTTGCTCTTTTAATTTTACGTAAAATCCAAGTATCAAATAAGCACTGTAAATGCCGCATTAGAAATTAAAAAATGAATTAATATTTTACAGTCCAATCCAAAACAAAGTTAACGATCTGTTTAAACACTGTTTATACAGAACATACTCAAAACAAAACTAAAGCAGAAACAAAACCAAACCGAAACAGAAACATTTTAAAATGTGTTGGTTTTGTGTATGCCCTGTTTAAACATTGTTTCGGATTGTACTGTAATTTCTTATTGATCTTTCTTTAAAAAAAGCAGTTGTTGTCAAAACGCTGATAAAAATATAAAATATTTTCGATTGTTGGTATAATGAATTTAAATACTTCTGCTTTTATTTATCAAAACTTAAGTAATAAGCAAAAGTTTTTGAAAATTGTGTCTTCTGAAAACTCTCGAAAAGTTTGAATTAGAGTGACTGAATAAAAAAATTAAAAATTAACAAAAAATTTTTTTTCTAATTTTAACTGCTGAAATATTAATCAAGGAGTTAAAAACAATTTTGTCATTAAAAGGTAACCAATTAGCATTTGATGCATTATTTAAAACAAAAAAGTCTTAGATGGATGCTTTAAAATTTCAACTCATTAATATTAAATGCTGCATCGAAAGACACGGCTTTTATATATTTATAAAGTTTTCTTTTTTTGTATCTTTAAAATTTTAATTTAAACTGGTCTAATTAAAAATATAAGTTAATTAATTTGGTATAAAAAATTTTATCTAAAAAGAAACCTTTTAGAGAAAAAATTTAATTTCGACCTCTTTTTTAATTTAAAAAAATTTAATTGTTTTTCAGTCTAAAGAATTTTTTTTTCCCAGAAAACAATCTTAATTTTTACATAAGTTATGGATAAATTACCAAAAATGCCGATACCCTCCGGATATCAGCGAGGAAAAATTTTAAAGTTTTTAGAGAATATAAAATCAAAACAATTAGAAAATATTCAAAGTAGTATAACAATAATTACGCCTAAACAATTTTCTGAACTTAAAAGTCTATTTCCATTCATTAGTTATTAACAAAAAAAATTTTGAGCATGATCAAATGAGCAATAATTACTCTTTGCCATCAAGGCTAACTACAACGGTAAATGCAAACAAATATTATCCTATCAGATTAGTGAACATTCTTAAAATATATTATAAATTCTAAAATAACTAATTTTCATAAAAAACATGATCCGTTTTTTCTTTTTAAAAAAATCAAAATTAAAAATCGTGTAATAAGTTTACTATTGGAACATTTTTGTTAATTGAAAAATTGGATAAAATATGCAAATTTCAACTGCTTTACAAGTTATGTAAATTTTGAATAATTAATATTGAATCTTAAAGGAATTTTACAAAAATCAGTTGACTAAGGAACAGGAGAATTTTAATTAATTAATTAAAAAAAATTCCAATTAGCTGATTATTCTTCTTTGATGGCAAAAATAAAGATTTCGAAATATAATCGTTTAGATTTTCTTTAGATCTAACATTTAAATAATTAAATTTTTGGAAACAGAAAGAAGAGTACTTGAGTGAATTTTTTGTAGAAGATTAAAAATTTAGATCGAGGGAAATATTAGCTCTTTATCTTATTCAATTGCCTAGGTTCGATATCAAAAAATGAACTCTGATTTTCATGTAAATATACGAGCTTTTAAACAACTCTTAGCCCTAAATACGTCCCAAAAAAAAACTTTAGTAATTTACTGAAAATATTATGTTTCTTTAGAAAAACTTTTGGCTAAAAACCAAAATTAATCTAAAAGATTTTCTATCGTAAGCTTTTAAAAGTGACATTGAGGAATTTAAACGACTCATTACCTCGCACTTTTTTTACAAATCGTAAGCTAATTTATTAAAATTGTTTTTTTAATTTTCGAAAAAAACAAAACTAAAGTTGTATGAAAGTATAGCTTAAATTAACTTATCTTCCTCGGAATTTTAAGTTTAATATAAATAAGCAATTACTTGTTTATTGACACAATCATTATTTCAAAAGTGAACAATTGTTTAAGTTTAAATATTATTTTCACGGAACAAGTAACTCGATTTTCATATTTTAAAAAGTCAATCAAAAATTTTAATTTTGTTTGAAATTGAAAGGTGACAAAAATAACTGAGCGAATGCCGAAAATAATAGAAAAATATTAAAAGGACCTTTTAGCTTAGTATCCATAAGGATAAAGAATCGTATCCTAAAATGACTATAAAAACCAAGAAAAAACTTGTATCCTTAATTTAAAAGAATTTTCTTCTTAAATTATTACTTATGAGAGGTTAGGTAAAGTGGAAAAATAAAAAAGAGAAAATTCTTATTTTTCTTCTTAATTATTATTACTATAGTTTCATGAATCAACAAATTTTTCCAATATGAAAAAAGCAATTTTTTGTAACAAAAAAAAATAAATTAAAATTAACCAAGTAAAAAATTAAAAAAAAAAGTTAAATTGCTTTGGTATTTTTATTTTTTTCTTTCGAAATAATAAAATGACATAAGCAATTTAATTTTTTTTTGAATTTTAATGAATTATGAAAATAAAATTTACTTTTTTTGAGGTAAATTTTTTTGTATAAGGACTTGGCATAATTTTTTTTTCGTGTTGAGCTTATTTTAAAATCAGTAAAGGTAAATATTTTTAGTTTGATTTTTTATTAAAATTATAAATTTTAATCATTTTTTTTTTGTTTCATTTCCGATAAGGTGATTAATCGATAGTTTTTGTTGTTGTTCATATATTTTATTTTTTTAAAATTTTGTGTTTAATAGAAGCTTGTAGAATGGTTTTTTATGTTATTACGTAAAGTACTTACAACAAACATGTTTTCCAAAACTCTTTGTTTTTTCTATTTGTGTTAATATTTTAAATAAATATTTTTAATTAGAATTTTTATTTGAGAGAGAATATATAAGGAGTCATTAGATTTCCTATTATTTAAAAATGTGATTGAAAATAAAAGTAAATTTATTAGAAAAGAAGAATCCAGGGATACAGTACTAAAATAAAATTCAAAAGTATTTTTATTTTTGTTTCTGGAATGTGAATGGGAATGCGAAGTATATTTTCATTGAAATGGACATTTGACTAACTTAAAGAAACTTAAATTAGCAACAAAAATAAATGCATTAAATTTTATTTAAAAAATTTTATCAAATTTTTTCTATTTTTAGATTTACGGCTTAATTTATGGACATCGTCTTAATTTCATCAATAAAAAATTCTTAGTTAGCGCTATATATTTAAATTTATCAAATTATTTTTTCGGCAATTAAATTAAAATTATTATTACCGTAATCTCTTGACCAGTACTCTAAGAGCTAAGTCCATATTTAGCGTTTGCGGGCGAAGTAAAATCAAAGCATGCATTTGTGATAGACGCTGAAATCGATGATGACGAAAGCGATTATGAACTAAATTCAATTGAATATTCTATCGAATGTAATGATTTATTAAAAAACCTCAATTGGAAACATTGCTTGGTATATTTGGACGATGTGATCGTCTTCGCTAGCGATTTTAAAACACATCTCGAAATACTAGACGAGGTATTAGGAAGATTTGCGGCAGCGAATCTAAAATTAAGACCATCAAAATGTAAATTTGTAAAGGACGAAGTATGTTTTTTAGGCTTTTAAATTAACAAATATTGTCTCAGTCCAGATCCTGCTAAAACAGAAACCATTAACGTTTTGTCAGTACCATTGAACAGCTCAGTCTAGTCTTTTTTGTTGAATCGACGATGATTTTGCGAAAAGAAAAGTGAGAATTTTGCGATGATTTAATAAGTCTTGAAATTATCCTGAGCCGTAGGCTCAGTCTATTGCGTTTTTGCTTTTTCAAGCAAAAAATAATTTATTTTATAATTTATGGTAATTTATGATAAATTTGACCAAAAAAAAGAGCTTTTAGAAAAATCTTCATATATAAGACCATGATGATTAAATATACTAGATTTTTGAATATTTTCTAATGTAATTCGACGAAGTTACATTTTAAGAAACGAGATAGCCTATAAAAATTCAAAACAATTAAAAAGTTTAATTTTTCTCTAAACTAACTTTATCTTTAACATAATCATTATCTGCCTGGACAAATAGACTTTGTTAAAAAATCCAAAAACATTTTAGCCAATCTTTTATCCTAAAATTTAATTGATTAAGTATCAGAGTGCTATGAGCGGCTCAGCCATACGGAGCGAAGCGACTAAATCTTGTTTAGAAATTTTCATCAGAATACAACTTTATTTCAACAGCTTGTCCAATAAAAAAAATTGAAATTTTTATTTCTTTTTTTTGCTCCTCCTTCATCTCTATTTGTTGGCTAATTACAATATTTTTTCTGTTACGACTTTGACATTTGAATTAATTTAACAATTGCACAAAAAATTTCAAAGTTCAAATATTTGAAAATTATGAGTTCATTTTTAGAATTATTAAAATTTTAATTTTTTTTTTCAAATAAAAGCCTCGCTTTATTATATGAAAACGCTTTAAGTTAAACGACGCTATGAGAGATAATACTTTTTATTTACCAACTAAAGAAGTCTTAATTATGTAAATGTTTAAGCCAAATAAAACCTCATTATTTAGCGTTTGCTGTCGAGTCATCAGAGACACAGAAAGCGACCCTGACTATAAATCCCATTGAAAAATACTAACTTTACCTTTATATAAAATTTGAAAAAATAAGGTCTTGTATTTAGAGATTGAAGAAATTTATCTTAAAGAATTAAATTACTCCTTTATATAACTTTAAATATAATGAGGCCCAATTGCATCGTTGATTCGACGGTTTTTTCATCGGCCTTTCAACGTTGTCACATCGAAAAGGTCTTGACTGGGAAAAACCACGTCAAAAGATTTTTAGGCATTATGGGATATTGCAGGCGTTTTATTCCAAATTTCAGTAAAATGGCAGCATGATATTTTGAATTTGACAAAGGCTAAGAATAAATTTGAGTGGAATAAGAAATGGGAAGAAGCATTTAAAGAAAAAATTAGTTCAATCACCAATTTTAATTTGAATTGTTTTGTGATGCGTCAGGTTGAACTATTCTACGCAGTTCTAGTCAACTGACAAAAACAATTGGTACATCCGGTGGCTTATTTAAGTAGACAATTGTCGAAACAAGAAAAAGACTATTCAACTAACGAAAGAGGACTGTTAGCGATTGTTTGTGCGGTTAAAAACTTTTAATGCATATATTTGTGGACGACATTTTAAAATTTAAACGGATCACAAGCCTTGAAGTACACAAGGCCAAAGAACGGAAAGACTCTATAGGCTTCTTTTGAAGTTGCAGGAGTTCGATTTTGGAATATAAAGCAAATTTAGAATGGGAGCTTGAACAAGATGGTAACAAAGAAATTGTAATTGTAAGACGTGTTCAAAAACAAGTTCAAGTGATGATTGGGAAAGCCTAAAGTTCTTTCTATTTAAGAATAGAATAAAAACAGATCTAGTGATAAAGTTAAGCATTTTGTACAAAAAGGATCAATACGAATACTATTAGTCTCGAAAAATATTGACAAGGCATGGGACTTGGTCGGAATTGATGTTGCTGGTCCACTGAAAAAACAAAATTAGGTAACAATTACTTTATTTTAGCAGTTGACAATTTATCGAAGTTCTGTATAGGCGAGGCTAAGTCTAACTATACAGAAAAAACTTCAAAAGAATTTCAAAGAGAGGAAAATGTCAATAGGTATGGTACGCCAGCGGCTATTATTACTGATTAAGGACGAAATTTTGAGTCGAAGACACTCAAAGAATATTCTGACTGGAAAAAAATTAAAAAGCTTAGAACGACGGCATACCATCAACAGTGCAATGGTTTGACCGAAAGGACAATTCAATTAAACAATTGCTTTCAATGTAGGTAAATTAAAATCAAAATAATTGAATAGAAATATTACAGCCAATGATTTTTGCTTACAATAATTTGAAACATTCTTCAAAAAAATATGCAACAAACGAAATACAGTGAATTCTCGATTATCGAGACCCACGATTATCGAGACACGAGACCTTTTTAGCAAATTTTTTTTTCCCGAATTTTTCCAATCCTTTTACATGTAAAAAAAATTCGACTATAGAGACCAGAGAGACTAGAGTCTCGATAAATATTTTATTATCGAGACCTTTTTCTTAGTTAAATTGATACACATCAATGTAAATTTTACTTATTTTTCGAGACTTTATTTTTTTACATTATTAATCAATTATATTATGTATTAATTTTTATATCAATTATCTTATCCTTTTTTGTTTTTCAATTTTTTATATTTTCACACTTATTAATTACATATTACAAAAAAAGGACATTACAATAAATTCTTTTGCGTTAAATTATGATATCCCTTAAAATCAATTGTAAAAATATTTAATTAAAATGATGAAAAGATTCTTCATTTTAGAAAAAGTGAACCTTGCAAATAAAATTCGAAAATCCGAAAAATTTTTAAGCAAAAATATATTTTTTTTAAATTTAGTAAATTAAATTTTACTTTTTTTTCGAGACTTTTTTCTGGAAAACAGAAAATCTCGAATATTGATTAAAGAGACATAATTATCGAGATTCGTTTTTTTGTTCCCCAAACGAGTCTCGATAATCGAGAATTCACTGTAGTTTTTGAACACTGATGCAAACCACATCCACAGCCACACGCACACAGGTTGTTTGACAAGACTCAAGGAAATAAGAACGAGATTAACGTTGCGATTAAGTTTAAAGATAATATCCAAAAGTCTCATGAGAAACAGAAAAAACAAAATGATTTAAATGTTAAAGACCCTGTGAAATTCCCAGGAGGCGAAAATTTTCCCGTTTATACTGCACAGTTTCAGTTATTATAACAGTCTTCCCGTAATTATTTTAACCATGCTCTTAAACTAGCAAGATTTTTTCAAAAAAAAAGATTAAATTGTGCTTGATTAAATTAAAAATTTAAAAAAAAAGAAAAAAATTTTGAGACCAAGTATAACAGGCGCGACAGGTTACGGGTATTTTCGTGAGAGAGGTAATAATCAGAGTATTACCGAACCTCTACAATATAGAAGATATTTTCCTATGACGAATTAACCAATTTATCAAAGATTTTAATGAGGAAAATGAACGGCAGTTGTCAACGATTGGTGAATGTTGAATCCCTAGAAGCACGCACGAGCGCGTTTGTCTCTATGACTGACTTGAATGATATTGCTTAGGAATACGTCAGACGAATCGAGATTCGAAGAGCATACACTCGAAGCTCGTGACTATTCACGTGTGGAAGCTCTGGTAAAGATAGAAGACGATTGAAAAGAGTTGAGACAAGAATTTGAGGCCGAAACAAGAGCGACAGCTGCGGAAGAGATCTTCAGAGAAAAGAAGGAAAATTAGATGTTTTATGACGTGTAGTAATTAAAAAGAATTCTAACCACCAGCTTTTTTAAGGAAAGATGTTTAAGAAAGACTACTTTTTTTTAGAATTTAGCTTAATTTTGTTAACTTAACTTAATTTTGCGTGATTTTCTTTAAAATTTAAAATTTTTTAGCCTGTTTGTAAGTTTGTAAGCATTTGTTTTGTAAGCAGATTTTGCTTCGAGAATAAACATTATGTATGATAAAATTAAAAAAAAAATTTAATTATAATTTTTAAAAAGATAAACTCATTTTCTCAAAATTTAATTTTTTTTAAACAATGGCGGTGCCATAGAATCTTTAAAAATGGTGTAGCGACCGCCCCACTTCGCCATAGCGTGGCTCCGCTTTTGCTAGTTGCCTTTTCTTTACAGCTCTGATTTTTTCCTCAAGTATTATAGGGGATTTTTTAACCCTGAACTCATTTTCAAATTAAAATTTTTTCAAATCGACTGATCCCTTTTTTGGCTGTAGCTAAAAGTTGTGATAGCTAATATCGAAAATTTCATAATAATTGGTTATGAATTTAGGAAAAAGGAAAGTAAAGTTTATGTTTTTCACAAACCTTTTCTCCAAAAAAAAGGATCAGTATGTTTCATCTTATTTCAACCTAATAAAATTAATCAATTAGGGAGCTTTATATAATTTAAAAACAATTTTTAATTAAAAAAATATTTTTAATAGTTCATTTAAGCCCATTTTTATTTGATTTTTAGATCCTATACTCCCCCGGTTCTTTGAATTTCATAGGAGACCAGTTATCAAGACCACCAGACCAGCAATCTATCAATTAACCTATCTTCATAAATTCTTTTTCGTTAGTTAAAATATGTTAGGTTTTGCATGACCGATTATTCGATTAATTTCGAACGGAATACTACAATTAAATTGGACTTACGGTGACCAACAATCTTTTAGTGATTGCAATTAGATCTAGGATATTGTATAACCATTCATGTATCTCGAAACATATCACAGGATACAAATTGTTACTTATCTATAGACAATTTGATTGAAAGCATTTTCTACTTTCTCATGATTCTCAGGACAAAAAGAAAAGGCAAAGTTTTTGATCGATTTTTTGAAACTTTTATTTTTACAATATATTTATAGAGATTATTTCAGCAATTCATGTCTGTTTATCTTCACTTGGTTCAATCAATACATCAGCATTTTACAATATATTTATAGAGATTATTTCAGCAATTCATGTCTGTTTATCTTCACTTGGTTCAATCAATACATCAGCATTGTCTCCAACAAACATTAGAGTTGTACATTCTTTACATTTCGAATACACACTTTAAGGATTTTTTCTTTTTCATTTAAGATGATGATTTCTGTAATAAAGTTTTGTTGTTTTGTCAGACTGTCTTTATAAATTAAATTAAATTCTTCCAGGAATCTTTGATCTTTATCTGATGAGATAAAAATTATGGTCTAATATGATTCTAAACATTCAAAATTAACCTAAAAAACTTAAAACAAAATTCCAAAACGTTCTAAAAAAAGAATTCATGCCATAAATATGTTTTCAAAAATTAAATTTATATTCTAGTAGATAGAGCGACTTTTGGAGTTAGTAAATCAAAAGTGTAAAGTGGATAAGTCGTTTTTGAATTTAGGCAAAACTTTTGCTGAGCTAAATCACTTTGCAATACAAAAAATAAATAATCCAAAATAACAAAAGACTCTGCCAAGATTCTGCAACTCATTTGTTTTTTAAATCTTCTAAGCTTTCCATCAAAATTATTATTTTTTGAATTAAAAAAGAACAAACGTTAAAAAATTGTCCGATTTCGAATGATAACTTTAGAAATTCTAATAGTTTTTCGAAGATTTTAAAAAATCATAAACATTTCGAGTATACCAATTGAAGCAGAAGTATGCATCAATCAAGAGAATTGTGAAGAAAATTTTTGTGAATATTTTGGTAAGGAGGGGAATGTAATTAGAGTAAAAATCATATATATATTTATATATGGCAAGTTTTCAAAAAAAGGGAGCCTAAAAGAGTCAAAAAATTTCAAAAAATTTTTTAAATATTGCAAAAGAGCTAAAAATACCGTTTAAAAAATTTTTTTTTGAATTTTTTTTGACTCTCGAATGCCTCTTCTTTTTGAAGACTTGCCATATATATATATACAGCAATGTGAAAAAATTAAGAATCTCACGTAATTATAGTTAATATCTTAAATAAAATATTAAATATCTTCAGTATTACA